>CABFWO010003207.1:9294-39267 GCA_902155825.1 Timema genevievae | reverse complement strand
TAGCTCAGTGGTTAGAGCATTGGCGTACTAAGCCAAAGGTCCCGGGTTCGATTCCCGTGTCCAGGTGTCATTTTTCAATTTTTCAGAATGATATCTAACTGAACCAACTACCATTAATATAGCTTCGGCTATTTACACTTAATGTTTGTATTTTCTAACGTGTGCTTTCTATGGAAACTGGACAGTTCATGTTTTCAAACACATGACAAGATGACATCACTAATGGAATCTGTCCAACAACATATAGCAAGATCATCTAGTGTGTTACCTGCTCAAAGTGTTTGGGGACCCATTCGAGGCACTTGAGCTTCCTCTCCTTGACGGCCGCTCTCTGAGCCTCCTCCAGCACTGTCTTCTCCTCTGTAGCCACGATCTGGTCATCCCCTAAGATGGCTGCCGACACGTGCTGCCACAGGTTCTCTGATTCAAAATCTCCCTGGTGGTCGATAGAGACTGTGTAGCGTTTGAGTCGCTGCGCCCTTACCTCGGGCGTGGGCTTCCATAGCAGCTGTTCTTCCTGGGGAAACAGACAGGTACATAACACACTGGCGTCAGCATAATCCTCCTGACACTGGTACAGAGTGTTGTGATCATTACCCCTGTCCTCCTGTCCTTGATATTGACAGCTCCGTCCCAATAACCCTCAATGGTCGCAAGGGTCTCCTTGCCCAACTTGAGTCTTCCAGAGATCATGTTGGTTTGGTCCACACCTCCAAGGAATGGCTGCAAACAAGTCCACAAAACACTTGGCACATTCAGATGTTTGTATTTAGTACAAACTCAACAACCAGACCACGCAACCTCAATTTAACACTTGAATGTATTCATGTTATAATCAATGTTAACGTTTAGTTGCTATTTATATTTACTCTTATATTAATAATTTTCCTCAAAATTTGAATTCAGATTAAAGTTTTGGGTTTTGTAGATAAAATATAGATGCAACCCAGCTCTAGTAATTATTTAAATTTCCTGCTGCTATTCTAGTTAATTCTAGTTAAGTCGCAAAGGATGGACCTTGAGTTTGAAGTCTATCTCAGTCTTGTACCCTGTCTTCTCGCAGTCTAGGATGACCTTGCCGCCCAACTCCATGGTGAGAGTACCCATCAGGATACCCTTGCAGTGGGCATATGGGGTAGTGATACTGTAATCCTCTCCCCTAGGCAGGAGTGTTAACAGCGCAACTCCATCCAGTATCGCAGAGGTTGAGTTTCCTGGACAAAGGAGTGAGATAATCAATCAATAAGAAATGAATAGTGAAGTTTGTTTGTCTCTAGCCAGTCCTTCCCTGTTTCTCACACTACAATATTTCTTATTCTATTTGTGCTAGAAGTAGTTGGATTTCACTAAATAAAAAGTTGCATTTCGGTATTAAAACCTGTCATTAATTACCTTCTTCGTCTAGCTGAAACTCCACAATCACCAAGACCCAGACACAATACTTCTAGTGACTAAATACTACCCAGGTCTACTAAAGCTCGACACAAATTTTGCGGCAGGTTTTCACATATTGGAAGCGTTGAGCCGAGCCAACCAGATCTTCAATAAACCACCATTTCATCTTCTGGTACACTCTAAACTCAAAACTTAGGCTTTAACATGCCAAATACATCACCCAGGAGCCACTAACATGACCAACTCCATCTCAGCAAAGACAGTCACATGTGAGTCTGGTAAACTAAGTAACCAACTAGAATGCCACTAACATGACCAACTCCATCATAGCAAAGACAGTCACACGTGAGTCTGGTAAACTAAGTTACCAACTAGAATGCCAAGATGTATTGAATAAAGAGGTGGGTCGCTCCCCTCCCACATTGTGCAAACCGGTGACATAGCTCCATGCACCCCGCCAGCCACCTCTCTTTGTTGTAACAAGGTTTATCTTATTTACTTGTTTTAACTATAAACAAAACATTATTTGTATTTTTATTTTGGATCAGCATTTGTCTATTACATATTATTTCCAAGCTAGATTACATTGTGGTTGTAATTGGATTATTCAACAACTATTCTAAATAATTATTTTGACCAAAAAGATGTATTTTATTATTATTATTGTCTTTATTTACATGGTGACAATTAGGGCATAAGCCTTAACTACGTGTTTTAATTCACATCTTGGCAGGAAGATTTCTACTAGACATTTTCCTGACTAAACCAAATTGTCTGAGGGGTTGATAACTAAAAAAAAAAAAGTTACTTACAAAAACATACTTCAAGATCAAAGATTTATTTTAATGACAATGTAAGAATGTTTTTAGATTTATTCAATATTGTATGATTTTAGTTTTAATGTTATATCTAGTGCTTAGAATACCGTGGGAAGGTTCATTGCGTTGTTTTTAACTTTTTTTACTTATTATTTTAGCATTTTTTCCATAGCGATTGATAAATTAAACTGTCACCTTTAAATGTTTTGTTTTTATCTGTGTTTCTTTAAATACTCCACTCGCATTGCAATCCTTCTTCCTACAAATAGTTCATCAATGTCAAATGGAACAGTACTTGCTTTTGCATGTATTTTCTTGGCTAGCTTTTTGTGTATTCCTCAATATTTTGGCAATCCTCCATTTGTGAGGGAGAGTTTACCACATAAAGTCTCTATATTAGTTACATTTATAAAAAAAAGTCATCGTACGGCTCTCTTGCCATTACAACTTGGACTTGATCAAAAGGACCCAAGACTTTATCAGTGACAGAGTCATACTTAAAAACAGGCATTAATTTGATTTCGTCGTACTGTAGTATAACAAATTTGTCCATGCTGGGCATTGATACACCCGCAACTTTCACAGGGTTAAGGACACCATACAATACTCCAATATTCAGGTATATTTTCGCTGCCCATTTTTGTAATGTTGTTACGCATAGCAGAGGAATTTTATTTTCATTCCTGAGGAATGTGTAAGCATCTTTTACTGAGGTACCTAATGTTAAATACTTTCGTAATATCTTCACTGGACCATACATGAACTTTCTTTTTCTTATTTAGAGTACAGTCTATTTCAGTTGATGAGAAAGTGCCTTTTAAAAGAGTTTTTATCTCTTGTGTGACATTACTGTCTCTCTTTTTAAACGTTTATTTTCTTCCTCTAAATGTTGCATTTATTTGTTCTCTTCAACTTTGAATTTTCCTTTCTCTTTTAGTTTTAAATATTCCGCCTCATAATATTCTGCAGGCATAAGTATGTGAATTTGAAGGACATTCTTTTTCATTTCCTCCACTTTCCAATTCAGTTTTTTCAATAAGCGTATTGAGTAGATCAGAAATTATTGTTTTTTATTTCTTTTTTCCTAACTACTCTTCCTGTCTGTATTTACTGTGCATTCTTTTGTCTGTAGAAGCCTTATCGAAGGGACAGCGTCAGGTTTAGTAAATTTTTTTCTGCTTTGAAACCATCATTTTAGCCTTAATAATACAAACAAAATCGGTCTCCACAAAATGGTCAAAACAAACATAAGATATGTCAGGATTCCAGGCGTCTTTTCTGTTGCATTTGTCAATCCACAGTTTTCTTAGATTTTTTTTTTAGGAATTAGAAATATGTTACTCCTCAGTCCTACTCTTAGTTTTCCAATAACTGTTCATGCACACGGCAACAGCACATAACATCCTCGGAATTATTTCAATACAGTATTAATGTCCAGAAAAAGTCACATATAACAAACAAAAATCTACAAAACTCACACCGCATTCAACTAAAAAAAAACATCATTGTTAAACACTACTCTTTAAAAGAAGTCAATACATATAGTATATATTGCTGTAAGAACAACACCGCACAAATACGTCCACTTGCGGTGGATACTGGCAGTGGCAGGTGGTGTGGCGGTGCGCTTTGGTCACATGCCGCTATCTAGCTGGCACTCGGCGTCCGATTACACATCCGAAAAGTGCCTAAACTAAGCATCCTATGAAAAAATGTTTGAGACAAAAATTAAGGCCCGCTCGATTTACAACCATTTTTCTGCTTACAAAAGTTTCCTGTCCAAAAAATAAAAAAATATCACAAGGTAAAAATGTAATCTCCTTATTTAAAAGTTTCACAAAATATGTGCCTTTAAAATCCACGAAAAAAATGTGTTCAAAAAGAACCAATTTCAATTTTATACTGTTTTAATCCTCATTTCATTCTGTACACTTACATATTAGCAAATACTGCACCAGACATAGATAAGTAGAAAGAGCGATGAAGACAGCAAAAGTTGACATGAAGCTGAGTGGATGCGAACTACCGTGGGACAAGGCTGTGGCATGGTGTGACGTCATACACGTGTTACACACAGTACGGCCCACCTGTTTATTCAATACATCTTGCTAGAATGCCATCAACATGACCAACTCCATCATAGCAAAGACAGTCACACGTGAGTCTGGTAAACTAAGTTACCAACTAGAATGGCACTAACATGACCAACTCCATCTCCGCAAAGAAAGACAGTCACACGTGAGTCTGGTAAACTAAGTTACCAACTAGAATGCCAGAAACATGACCAACTCCATCTTAGCAAAGAGTCACACGTGAGTCTGGTAAACTAAGTTACCAACCAGAATACCACTAACATAACCAACTCCATCATAGCAAAGACAGTCGCACACGAATCCGGTAAACTAAGTTACCAACTAGAATGCCATAAACATATTTGTCCCATCACTCAAACTCTCCCTAAAGGTAAGAATAGACACCAACATACAGAACCTTGAAAACCCAGTTTAAGTCCATGGCTCCACTCTGAGGTCTACTTCCTGAGCTAAGAAAGATGGCATAAAAACATTGAAATATTGAAGTGTGTGTAAATGTGTTTTTATTTTTTTTCTGTGCTTTTTTTTAACAAAACTATAATTTTATTTATTACATTTAGTATTAAAAGTGAGCGAATAAAAATAGTTTTTTCAGCTAAAATTGCTATAAAAATCAAACCAACTGACATAAGTATAAAAATTATGGCTGATTAATTTATCATTCCTAAATTTAAAACATCTGCCCTCGGTCACAATTTGACTGTCATGGAAGCCAAATCAAACATATTTTACTTCTTTACCAATGAATGTTCTTTAGTTGAGTGAAATACATTTTCTAGAAAGGGAACTTTGGTTGCTTACAGGAATATTAAGAAAAACTATTGTAATTTTTTGACAAAAAAAGGCAAATAACGATGATATCTGCTACTTAATAAAAAGGTTTGATATCGATAACTCTCTTTAAACCAAGATCCAATTTTGTTTTATTTTTTGTGTGCAAGAGATTTTTTAAAATGTTACAATGAAATTCACCAATAACCTCATAACAGTTTGAATGTGCCAGTTAAAGTTTGTAAAAACACGTCTTGCAATATTTTGGTGTTTCAGCTATAAACTCTTAGGCAGGGCACCCACTGAGATGGCGAGCATGTGGTGTGGTGTGGTGTGAGGCGAGCACATATAAATTAATGGGATAGCGCCCACTGGAAAGGTGAAGTGGTGTGGTGTGTAGCATGTGTCCCGACACCATGCACCCGCCACTACGCTCCGACATATTTAAATTCGTGTGGCGGCCGTATGGTGATCGCCACACGCCCGTCGCTTTGTAGTGTATTGGAGATGGTTGCTGGACCACCACTTAATATTAAGTTTGTGGAACTGGTGGAGAGTTTATCCTGCCTTTATGACATCAATAATGATGACTACCATTGAAATCAAATATAGGAACAAGCTTGGAGCAAGATTGCAAAATGTATTGGAATAGGAGGTAAGCAAAATTAAAGTTTAGTTTAAATTTAAAGACAATTCAAGAATGTACAGTAATTTTATGTCCATAGGCAAGTGTGGTTTGTTGGTGGCAAAGATGCCACATCAATCGGCTTTATGCCATATCGTCACCAATTGAAAGTCACAGCCACATACGTGCCATACCTACTCTACACGCCATAGAGACGTCACGCCTCCGCCACACCGCACGCTCGCCATCTCAGTGGACCTTACACAACTTCTAATGAACAAATGAGTTGACTTGGTGATTTAGTTTCCATATGTTACAATCACTTTTTATTATAAGCTTGTTTCAAATAGAGCAATATTAAAAAAAAATAAAGGAGTACAAACCATAAAATTTGGACTTGGCTAGAATGGAACCATTGATGCAGAAACCATCTTGCCGGTTGGTGACATAAAATGCTGACACTGGTGGATGGTGGGAGATCTAGAACAAGGCAAATGCTGACAGTGGTGGATGGTGGGAGCTCTATAACAAGATAAATTCTGACACTGGTAGATGGTGGGGTATCTATAACAAGGTAAATGCTGACACTGGTAGATGGTGGGGTATCTATAACAAGGTAAATGCTGACACTGGTGGATGGTGGGAGATCTATAACAAGATAAATTCTGACACTGGTAGATGGTGGGGTATCTATAACAAGGTAAATGCTGACACTGGTGGATGGTGGGAGATCTAGAACTATGTAAATGCTGACACTGGTGGATGGTGGGAGCTCTAGAACAAGATAAATGCTGCCACTGGTAGATGGTGGGAGCTCTAGAACAAGGTAAATGCTGACACTGGTGGATGGTGGCAGCTCTATAACAAGATAAATTCTGACACTGGTAGATGGTGGGGTATCTATAACAAGATAAATGCTGACACTGGTGGATGGTGGGAGATATAGAACTATGTAAATGCTGACACTGGTGGATGGTGGGAGCTCTAGAACAAGATAAATGCTGACACTGGTGGATGGTTGGAGCTCTAGAACAAGGTAAATGCTGACACTGGTGGATGGTGGGAGCTCTATAACAAGATAAATTCTGACACTGGTAGATGGTGGGGTATCTATAACAAGGTAAATGCTGACACTGGTGGATGGTGGGAGCTCTATAACAAGATAAATGCTGACACTGGTGGATGGTGGGAGATCTAGAACTATGTAAATGCTGACACTGGTGGATGGTGGGAGCTCTATAATAAGGTAAATGCTGACACTGGTGGATGGTGGGGTATATATAACAAGGTAAATGCTGTGCAAGGTGATGATCTACTGGTGACTGGTCAAAACTGGCCAATATGCTGCTCACCTGTTCTGCCAAGTAGAATGTTCTAGAACCATTGGGGTGTTTCCAATAGCACCTGAATGTCTCCCCTAGAATAGGGTTGTAGGGCTTCTTGAGTCCTTTAGGCTTCTTGTAAAAGCCTGACAGGTACCACTGTACAATGCACTTCATGCGCGTGAATGCGTCATCTTCCATCACTGCCCTGTTGACCAAACAAACATACTGTCATGGTTGCCTACAATTGAGCAGATACATAGTTAGGTCCCTCGTGTTTCAAGTAGATGGCTAAAATACACAGTTTTACAACCTCAAGTTTAAATCTTGAAACAATTATAAACATAAGAGAAAAGAAATAGTAACTTAACGGGAAAAGGTTTTTTTTTGCACTGAGTCTTCTCGTTTGGGTTATAAGCTTATGTGCTAGTTACGTTAATGGTTTTAGAGATTAGGAAGATTATACTTATAGGAAGTGTACCCGCATTTGTGTGGAAGGAGAGTGGGAACCATTTAGGGGAAACCATCCTCAGTTGATATGACAGGGTTTTGAACCCCAATCTCCTTGTCATCAGAACGCCGGTCTAAGACGAGAGTGACGCCTTAGAGTGTTTGGCCATTGAATCAGGCTTAAAATGTTCAGTTATGATGCGTTCACTATAACTTCAGTAAATTCAGTTAAGTGTTGATTTAGTTACACTCACTTGGCGAGTATGTCTGCGTGATAGTAGGAGTCAGCCAGTTTGTCGAGGAAGGAGCGGGGCTCCAGGATGAACGTGGGGAGCACCACTTTGGACAAGTCCATACCGGGCCTCACCTGCTTCACCAGGTACCAGATCAGGGACCTGTGTTCCTCCCCCAGTTCCTCTACCTGTTCTCCGGCCTGGACACAAACATGAGGGTAACTAGAGAATCCTAGCACATAAACATGGTAACTAGAGGATCCTATGACACAAATATGGTAACTAGAGGATCCTAGGACACAAACATGTAACTAGTTGATACTAGGACACAAACATGGTAACTAGAGAATCCTAGGACACAAACATGGTAACTAGAGGATCCTAGCACATAAACATGGTAACTAGAGGATCCTAGCACATAAACATGGTAACTAGAGGATCCTATGACACAAATATGGTAACTAGAGGATCCTAGGACACAAATATGGTAACTAGAGGATCCTAGGACACAAACATGGTAACTAAAGAATCCTAGGACACAAACATGGTAACTAGAGGATCCTAGCACATAAACATGGTAACTAGAGGATTCTATGACACAAATATGGTAACTAGAGGATCCTAGGACACAAAAATGGTAACTAGAGGATCCTATGACACAAATATGGTAACTAGAGGATCCTATGACACAAATATGGTAACTAGAGGATCCTAGGACACAAACATGGTAGCTAGAGGATCCTATGACACAAATATTGTAACTAGAGGATCCTAGGACACAAACATGGTAACTAGAGGATCCTAGGACATAAACATGGTAACTAGAGGATCCTAGGACACAAACATAGTAACTAGAGGATCCTAGGTACTAGTGGATACTAGGACACAAACATGGTAACTAGAGGATCCTAGCACATAAACATGGTAACTAGAGGATCCTAGGACACAAACATGGTAACTAGAGGATCCTAGGACACAAACATAGTAACTAGAGGATCCTAGCACATAAACATGGTAACTAGAGGATCCTAGGACATAAACATGGTAACTAGAGGATCCTAGGACACAAACATAGTAACTAGAGGATCCTAGGACACAAACATGGTAACTAGAGGATCCTAGGAATCAAACATATAATTAGTGGATACTAGGACACAAACATGGTCTTTGGAAGATCCTATAGAGTGAAAGAAAGAACTGACTCACGCTGCCAAACTCCTCTATCTCCTCCTTGTTGATGTACGGAGTCTCTAAGGGCTCTCCCTCGGCCATCTGTGTCTCGTCCCGCTCAGAGTCTGTGTCCGATAGCGACGTCTGGTCAGCGCCATTCAGGTGGTCCCCCAGGCCTCCGTCCGGTTGACTCAGGTCATCCAGATCTGCGGGAGTAGGACGCTCGGGGTCAGGCTGGTGGATGGGAGTAGGCAGCATCTCACGCTCCATGAACGCAACCGCGTGGTACAACTGCTGAAAGAAGGGCGAAGGGGAAGGGCAGCAGGAGCCAGGCTCTCTGCGCTCAGGACCTACAACGAGGAGGGGCAGTTCTAAGGGTGCTCTGCTACGAGGGCTGCACACTACGCTCTTTAGGAGCAACTTGGTCTGAGGAGTACTAGGGGTCTTTGGACGGAAACATTTCAACAAGCGCCCCAGGTGGGCCAAAGCATCCGCTACGCAGGTTCACATTTATTTGAGAGCAGAAAAAGAGAGGGGGCAGGGGTGAGAAAGCGATAAGAAATATCAGATTTTCAAAATTAAAACACGAAGGGTTCATTTTATCATTAAAACATAAATTAACAGAAATTTAAAAACCAATATAACTATAGCATTTTAATTAATGATGCTAAACTTATTTTTAATCATCAAACAAATCACTAAACATTGAAAGGAGTATAGAGAAAAAGCCTTGCACTTACCATAAATATGTGGAGGCACATTAGAAGAGAGAAGAACCCTGACTGGACCGTGGATAGAATTTGAGCTATGTTCAATGTGCTTTTATCTATAGTTAAACCAGTTAGTAAAACTACCCTTAATACACCCAACCTGGATTCAAACCCTGATCTCCCCACACTGGTAATTCAGTCCAACACGAGAGTGCCAAGTTAGACCGTGTGACCACGAATGTCTGAACAATTATCAACTTCCAACTGCTCGCTTCTAATAAAGGGGCTCGATATGCTCCAAGAATTACTTTAATCATTATCAACAACATCATGTGGCCAAGTCAGTTTAGTTCAGCTTTCCTTCCTTCTTTATTTGCTTCCATTCTTCTCCTCTCACTCATTACATGACCCTCCCATCTCAGTCTTGCTTCCTCTACTATCTCATGTACTTCCTATATCCCCACTCTTTACCAGGTAGCTTCATGCCTAATTCTGTCTCTCCTCATGGCAGATAACATGCTCTCCTTGTCTCTCTTATATTCAGTGCCCATATTTCTACTCCATCTGTGACTAAGTGTACAAAGTATGTTTTATAGCACACGTTTTGTTGTGTTTTGAGTGTGAGCTTTGAGATCTACATTTATTTCCCTGGTAAGTGTTTGTCTTTCTATCCACCTTGTAATGTTTATTAAATAGATATTTTCCTGGTAAGTATTTGTCTTTCTACCTGCCTTGCAATGTTTATTAAATACAGATATTTCCCTGGTAGGTGTTTGTAGGTATATTTAGAGATTATCTTCAAGAGGCAGCCATTACCTGCATGTGTGACCTGTGTTCCTCATATATCGTAATTATCTGTACTACACCTTTATTCAAAGGGCATAGCATTCGAGGGGTGCATGGATTGCTTGAAATTTCATGTTTGGAACTTAAAAAAAAATATAATGAGATTGTTTAAATTGTTAGTGCCTTTGTAAAATATTAGGTTGAGACTGGAAATTCTATTGTCCATTCTCAAAACTATTCACAAATTAAAGAAGCACAATCCAATTTTAATAGAAATAGTCTTTTAGAAACTGTAAAATGTTTTACTACGGTCAACAGTGATAACATTTTACTATATTATTATTGTTATTTTATAGGCAGTGATGATATCTATAAGAAGTAACAGCCGCCAATAACAAGGTTTGGCGCATGGATACATGAAATTAGTTCTAGTAGTTATTCTAGCTGCCACAAGGTTCTTCCTACGAAGATTGGCAACAGGATGAAAAATGCAACAACATTTTCTTGGATATTTACCGTGGTCTGTGAAATGTTTCTCGTAGTCAGCTTCACTCCATTGAGTCTCGTGGTTCGTGGTTGTGTCGTGGTTTGACTTAGAGCTCATAGAGCGCACCAGTAATGATGAGCAGCGCAGAGATAGCTCTAGCGCATCCAGCCAACATTTGCCCGCTGCCTGGGAGGGTGCGCGGAAGATGAGGTAGGCCGTGGGAAGTGGCTGGACCACAGCACCTGCAGGTACAGGTCATACTTGTTATAGTAGGCAGTTATGTTGTGTTAACAATTGAATGTTAGATTATAGAATGTTAGTGTGTAGCGCAAACTACCAAAGAGCTACACAATGTTTCACTTGTTCAAAGAGTTGAGCTTGCCATGTTTGGACAGTGTTTAGTTGTCATATACACATTTGAATCAACATCTGTTTAACAAGCAGGTCTGTAATGTGTCATGAAGCAAGGAAACTAAATAGTGATCAATTTGAGAGGACAATACAACACTTCAATCAATTTCATACAAACACAAATGTCACAAAATCATTTCAAAATACATCAACACACAGTGCTACCTGCTGTATTTCAAGAAGGGCACAAGGAAAAAGCTCTGGTGGATGAAAGAAGAACTATTCTTGAGTTTGAAATCACAAATCTGGCGACAAGACTTGAGACTTGAGAATCTTACAATTTTGAAGGAAAGATTTGAAAAAATTACAAATTCAAAGATTTTTTAAGGAATTTTTTTAGGTACATTTCGCAATGCATAGAAAAAGGTGAAGAAAAGATTGAGAGAACCAAATATGGCTTTTACAATGAAAGGAACGCAGTTCATGCTTTACCAATTAACTTTCCTCCCTTTTGTGTTATTTGGTTCCCTCTTTTAGTGGTGTCGTGTGTGAAATGTGTTTATCTTTGTCCAGTGTCAGGGGTGTAGTGTGTGAACTATGTTCCTCTCTGTCCAATGACAGCAGTGTAGTGTGTGAAATGTGTTTCTCTTTGTCCAGTGTCAGGTATGTAGTGTGTAAACTATGTTCCTCTCTGTCCAATGACAGCAGTGTAGTGTGTGAACTGTGTTCTTCTTTGTCCAGTGACAGCAGTGCAAAGTGTGAACTGTGTTCCTCTCTGTCCAGTGACAGCAGTGCAAAGTGTGAACTGTGTTCCTCTCTGTCCAGTGACAGCAGTGTAAAGTGTGAACTGTATTCCTCTCTGTTTAGTGACAGCAGTGTAGTGTGTGAACTATGTTCTTCTTTGTCCAGTGACAGCAGTGTAAAGTGTGAAGTGTGTTCCTCTATGTCCAGTGACAGCAGTGTAAAGTGTGAAGTGTGTTCTCCTCTGTTCAGTGACAGCAGTTTAAGTGTGAACTGTGTCAAGTCATTTTGTGCTCCTTCCCACTTTCCTGTACATAACAAAATTCAGGATTAAAAAAAAAAGTGTAAGCTAATATAATTACAGGATAAACACAGCAACCAGACCTCAGACAATTAATTTACCAGCATAAGTGAATATGGGTTTGCGTTACAAGAAAACATTGTAGTTCAAGTTATTATTTTTACAGAAACTTAAGAAATTGAATAAGGGCAGGGTGGGTGCATGAATAACCTGAATGAGCAGTAAGATAATGCATGTGTTACCTCGAGTTTACTGGGCTGGAGAGGTAGCGGACAGTACTTGATTATTTAGATAAAAAAACACAAAACTAGTGGCATGAAGCATGGCTGCCAGTCGTCATACCATTAGAAATATCTTCCTCTGAGATGATACAGTCGGTGACATGTCCTATATCTAGAACAGTGATTATGGAAACCTTGTTCTGGTATGTAAATAAATGTTATCTGCATCCCTCAGGACAAGAACTCAAGCTGCTTGTTTACCTCATGATAAGCACTGACCAGCAAATAATTATAGTGTATATTTTAAAACACAAACTAAACAAATTTACACTAATAACAAACATGTTTACTAAATTGTCACTAGACATGTTATAGTGACGAGTCCAACTGCCACCTATGTATTCCTTCTCACTAGAAATATGTTAGAGTGATGTGTCCACAATGGCCCCGATTTTCCACTAGGAAGCATATTTTATATGCCTAGAGCTTCTAAAAGAAAATTAAATTAATTTTTTATAAAATCTTCTTAGAAGAAAAATATAAATATATATGAGATGGAAAAAAATATAAAGTTACCACTCTAAAATTATATTTCAAATCAACAACTATGTCATGTCTATCTAGGCTACTTATAACATTTCTTAAGAAAGTTTATATTTTCAGCTTCTCGTTTTGTCCTCATAGTTTATATTGTAAGTAATATCGTTCTAATTACACAGAAGAGCCAAAGACGACCTTGGCTCATAGTTGAGTGCATACAGTTCCAAAGTACACCCTATCTAGAAGCTGTTCTACAAACTAAAAGTACAGGAGTTATAATCATTCTGTCAAATGACGTGGATCATCATTTATACAAGTTGAAACTTGAGTAATTTAATTCAAATGATTCCAGTCGAAGTGTTAACAAAGAATAAACATTTATTCAAGTTATATCAAATGTTGTAATAAGTTCTTGGAGCCTAATAGCACCAAAGCCAGGCCCTGATATAGCAAATGTTGTAATAAGTGCCTAGAGACTAATAGCACCAAAATTAGGCCCTCTGTTCAACTCATACCTATAGATTCTTTTTCAGGACCTCGTGGGGCCCAGATGGACTGTTCCAGAGGGTGGAACAGCTTGAAGCAGAAGCCATCCTTTTTGGAGGGTCGCTCAATGACCTGGCATGTGTTGAGGAGGACAGTTCCGACCCAGTGGTTACTCTGTGGGGACATAGTACACCCTTTCATAACTGGTGTATGAACCACTAGTTAATACACGAACAAAACACACCCTGTTATTACTGGTGTCTGAACCACTGGTTACTATATGGACAAAACACACCCTCTCATTACTAGTGTCTGAACCACTGGTTACTATATGGACAAAACACACCCTCTCATTACTAGTGTCTGAACCACTGGTTACTATATGGACAAAACACACCCTCTCATTACTAGTGTCTGAACCACTGGTTACTATATGGACAAAACAAACCTTCTCATTACTGGTGTCTGAACCACTGGTTAATATACAGAGATAACACACCCTCTCATTACTGGTGTCTGAACCACTGGTTACTATACAGAGATAACACACCCTATCATTCCTGGTGTCTGAACCACTGGTTACTATATGGACAAAACACACCCTCTCATTACTGGTGTCTGAACCACTGGTTACTATACTAACAAAACACACCTTCTCATTTCTGGTGTCTGAACCACTGGTTACTATACAGACATAACACACCCTCTCATTTGTGGTGTCTGAACCATCTGGTTACTATATGGACAAAACACACCTTCTCATTCCTGGTGTCTGAACCACTGGTTACTATATGGACAAAACACACCTTCTCATTTCTGGTGTCTGAACCACTGGTTACTATACAGACAAAACACACCCTCTCATTACTGGTGTCTGAACCACTGGTTACTATACAGACATAACACACCTTCTCATTCCTGGTGTCTGAACCACTGGTTACTATACAGACATAACACACCCTCTCATTACTGGTGTCTGAACCACTGGTTACTATATGGACAAAACACACCTTCTCATTTCTGGTGTCTGAACCACTGGTTACTATATGGACAAAACACACCCTCTCATTACTGGTGTCTGAACCACTGGTTACTATACAGACATAACACACCCTCTCATTTGTGGTGTCTGAACCACTGGTTACTATATGGACAAAACACACCTTCTCATTCCTGGTGTCTGAACCACTGGTTACTATATGGACAAAACACACCTTCTCATTCCTGGTGTCTGAACCACTGGTTACTATATGGACAAAACACACCCTCTCATTACTGGTGTCTGAACCACTGGTTACTATACAGACATAACACACCCTCTCATTACTGGTGTCTGAAGCACTGGTTACTATACAGACATAACACACCCTCTCATTACTGGTATCTGAACAATCAAACCCCAGAGCATTAATTTATCAATGAAGGGAAGTAAACCAAAATTATACTGTTTTACCCTTTCCAAGAATACAATCCAGGACATTAATCAGTAGGCAAACAGTAACCAACTAAACCAAATTACAGATTTATTATTTTGGTTTTTTTCTCTGCTTTTAACATATTTGGGTTAATTAGTTACTGGGAGCGCTTTACGTCCATAAACCTCTATGCTTACAATTGGTCTATGTCATGTTTGTTAATGTATTGGCTTAATTTGAGTTTATTACTTATCAGTTAACAGTTTATCATTTTCATACCCGATGAGATTAACTAATTTATTTTTGCAAAAAATCTGTTTTGCCATTTATATCCAAGAGCACATATTTAAAAACACCCCCACACACTTTGTCTCTTGCTAACACTGTTAATAACACTGAACAAAGATTTGTATTTAAAATAAACTTTTTGTTTATTTTGTAAATAAATCTAAGGTTCACCAAGTACCGAAATAAAGAGCGGGAACAATTTACTACAAGTTCCCACTATTCTCATACCTCAAGAGTCCTCACAAATACCCTGTGTGAGTTACAAGCTAACTTAACCTAGGACAGCAATACCAGTGTTACCTTGACCTT
The DNA here is from genome assembly GCA_902155825.1 of Timema genevievae. Lineage (NCBI taxonomy): Eukaryota > Metazoa > Arthropoda > Insecta > Phasmatodea > Timematidae > Timema > Timema genevievae. Next base: position 23,755 of record CABFWO010003207.1, on the reverse strand, counting down.
GGGGCTCTTGTAGAGAAGCAGTAGTCCCGGTTTGAGGATGCACCACAGCTTGGTCCAGCTCTTGAGGGTCCCTCGTACCTTGAGCCAGTCCGCCATCACCACCACAGAAGGATCCTTGAGGGAGCTCAGCAACTCGTTGGCCACTCGCTTCTTCTCGCGGCAGTAGTTCTTGCGTTGAGCCTTGTAGGACTCCTTCCTGGTGAGTTTGTCCGAGGTCATCTCAGGGCCTGGCTGGAGCTATACACAGGACCAATACACTCATCAAGGATCAATACACTCATCAAGGATCTAATACACTCATCAAGGATCAATACACTCATCAAGGATCAATACACTCATCAAGGATCAATACATTCATCAAGGATCAATACACTCAACAAGCAAAGTCGAGGAGGTCAACACAAACTAGTGGCTTATTCTAACAAACACAACTATCACACCCCCGAACATTATTTTACCACTTGGATGAGTGTGGCTCCATGATATAACAGAAAAATGATTAGATAATATTTATAATTTCTATAACAACTTCCTTTTCCTGTGTTTGTCTTTTATGTTATTCATCCCTTTTACATATTCCTTCTTGTGAATGTTATTTTTCTTTTTCCCACTCCCTCTTTGAGTTCTGAGAGGATGAAACCTAGATTGAGGGATCTTTGTCCAGTGTCAGCAGTGTAAAGTGTGAACTGCGTTCTTCTTTTCATTGTAACAAGACATATTGTGTTTGTTCCTTTTATATGTTTCTATCCACCTTTCCTGTACATCCACCCATGTATAATAAAAAGTACTTTAAGTAGTGAACAGAGGTTTTCCCTAGATACATTACAACTTAAGGAAAATGATATTTACACAGAATAGTTGGCGGAGTGTACTACTACCGTATACTAAAACTATATTCTTGTGACAAAGTAAAGGTTTCTGCACTTGGTGTATTTTCAAAGATTCATATTCAGAACTAAAATGATTCTCAACAAATCTCTAAATATTCTAGAGAGCATATACAGCAAGTAAGAATTAAACCCACTCCAGAGTGACCCACCTTGTCTGGGGATGGATAGTCGGACATTCTGGAGTTGTTATCCATCCAACTCGCTACCCCTGCGGAAACAAACACAGCAACCATGACTCACATATCAAACAAGGGCTTATTGTAAAAAACAAAACAAAAAAAACCAACCTACAATAAGATTTAAATTGATAAAAAAAGTTTTTTATCACCATATAAAATAAATAAAATACTAGTACTTTTTTTTAAGAAAGGCGGTAAAATGTGGCTATAGTTCAAGGCTTGCAAGATGGTGGACAGGGAGATAAAAACTTTCTTTGTTTTATAGCTTGACCTTAGTAAGGTTCAAAACAACATCAAATGAATGTAATTGTCAACCTTGGTAAGATCAGAGTTAGTTGACATTAATGAGTTGATTACACTTTGCCCCAGGTATAATTAAACAGATTGAATGTTAGGTAACAGATCAATATTTCACTTTATTGGCAGTGTTGGAATATCGTACATTACTTTTAAGCGAAAGGCTATAAAACCAGTTCAATTTAAATAAAATACAGCAAATTGTGTTAGATAAGAACATATTTTCTTATCGAGGGCTATGATGATAAAGCTCTTCACCTTAGAAACAGAAAATTGTGCACTGATATGCATTGTGCAGTTTTTAAAATTTCTTTCAAATTATGTTTTCATAAAATTTAATGTGAAAAATAAGGTTAAAGTGCTGAAGTGAGCCGATGACTTGACCTTGAGATGATGACTTGACCTTGAGCCAGTGACTCTCACAAACTTCTTTTTCACATCAAAAATAAAGGACCAAAAAAAGAATTTGTTTATTTGGGTAATAGGTAAACATTGACCCAGGCGCACATAGGCTGTGTTCCTTGAACTGTGGTACCCCCTAGGGCACACAAAGGATTTCAGGGGTACACAATATATACTATTTATTAAGAATTAATAGCTGGAGCTATTATTTATGCTTGTTAGTAGGGAATTACTCCATTAGATATCATATTCTGAAAATTGAAAAATGACACCTGGACACGGGAATCGAACCCGGGACCTCTGGCTTAGTACGCCAATGCTCTAACCATGCTCTAACTCTCTGGAAAGCTCAGTGGTTAGAGCATTGGCGTACTAAGCCAGAGGTCCCGGGTTCGATTCCCGTGTCCAGGTGTCATTTTTCAATTTTCAGAATATACTATTTACTTTTATTATGTAGCCAGTGAGATGTTGCCAATATATACTGGACAATCTTATATTTATTTATCTGTCCCTTGGTTTAGTTTACCAGACTATAACTATTTGGAACCGTGTATACTTTACAAGAGAAGGGTACCTTGGTTAGATCATGGTCCAGAGAGGGTACCTTGGTTAGATTGTGGTCCAGAAAGGGTATCCTAGTTAGCTCATGGCTTAAAAAGAGTACCATGGTTAGATTATGACTAAGAGAGGGTACCTTGTTTATATCATGGTCCAGAAAGTTTACCTTGTTTAGATCATGGTCCAGAAAGGGTACCTTGGATAAATCATGGTTCATAAAGGGTGCCTAGGTTAAATAAAGGCCCAGAAAGGGTATCTTGGTTAGATTATGATCCGATCCACAAAGGGTACCTTGGTTAGAGCATGGTCCAGAAAGGGTATATTGGTTAAATCATGGTTCAGAAAGGGTACCTTGGTTAAATCATGGTCCAATAAGGGTATCTTGGTTAGATTAGGGTCCAGAGAGGGTTACCTTGTTAGCTCGTGGCTCAAAGAGGGTTCCATGGTTATATTATGGTTCAGAGAGAGTACCATGGTTAGATCATGGTCAGGAAATGGTACCATAGTTAGCTATTGGCTCAAAGAGGGTACCTTGGTTAGATCATAGTCCAGCGAGGGTACCTTGGTTATATCATGGCCAGAGAGAAGTACATGACTGGTGATTCAGTCCCAAAGTGACTCACCCGGTGAGGTGGGGCTGAAGTTGAGAGACTCACTGGACGGCTGCTTGGTGAGCTGCACCTGGAGGCTTGTACGACGAGGCTTCTTCTCTTCTGAAGAAAAGAGCAACTTGTTCCAGGGTAGCAAACCTGACCGCAACAACATGTCCACAGACTAACTATGGCTCGGCGAACTGGTTTTATTAACGCCGACATAGCACGGATGCACTCTCAATGGAAGACGATAAAACAAATAGCTAAAGTCAATGGGCCCCAAACCCTACACGAACCCTGAACGTGTATTAAAACTGTATGTAGAGCAGATAAAGGTAATCTGCAATGTCAACCAGTATAACCTGAAACTAGCTGAGCACTTAATCAGTGAGAAGTATTTTATACACTTTATGTACCAAGCTTATTTTAGCATCACATCTTACTAAACATCCAGGTTATATTAATAGAAATTGTACCAGCATTTGCCTGGAGACACGATAAAGAACAATATCCCACAGTTTACCCATCCATGGATCAGATGTACGCTTCATACTCACTTGATACCTGTCAGTGTGAAAACATGAAGTTAGTGTTGAAAAAAAGAGTGGCTTTGTTTATAAAAGACCTGTCAGTGTGAAAACACGACACTGATAAAATAGTGAGTGGGGCAAGGTCATGAAGTGATACAGTCCAATCTTAAAAAAAGTAACTAGGCCTATATATGTATATAACACAGTCAACACTGATAACATTTCACTATTTTGTTATAGTACCAGTGGCAGATGCAAGACATCACTTGACGTATGAATACAAGATAATAGATCTAGTATATTTTCTGTCAGATGAGGTTCTTCTTATGAAAAGTGGACTGTACTAAACGTAAGATAAAATTCAAATGTTACATACTGACCTAGGCAGTGTTAACTAACTTTACAAATGCCTGGGCATAGCCTATAGTAAATATTTGTATTGGTGGTCATGCAGTCTAAGGCATTACATTCGCAAGGAGGGAGGTCTCACTATCTAACCCATGATGTTCTCTTTGTGCTCTCAGCCATGGTACCTACCACATGCGAGTTCACAAGGTGGCGGCCATACTCACCCAAAGGTCGTCCTGATGAAGAGATAGGTCTAGATGGCGAGCCCTCACTGGGTTGGCTGTGCGAGAGTGTTTCTTCAATCAGGTGTTTGTTGGATCCAGGGACTGGCACAGGGGTCGAACTCATGCTCCTGCCTGAAACAACACATGGGACAGTGACACAAGCTCTACTCTAGATACCTTGCATGGGAATGTATGTTATTTGATACCTGACCAATGAGTGTCCTACATACCTCACATGGGAATGTGTGTTAATTCAATACCTGAACAATGAGTGTTTTTAATACCTCACATGGGAATGCATTATTATTATTAGCACCGCGTCTTACTACCCGTTCGGATTATACGCACTTACGCTAATGTACAATGGTAGAGTTATTGTGAGATGAAATGGAGGACCTGCAGTTTAACGTGGGATCCGAGCCACAGTGGAGGCCTGGCATTCCTCACGTTCACAAGCTGTGATTAATACACGTCTTGTCAGAGGTGAAGGAAGGGTTTGGCAATCAGATAAATCTGTGCCGGGACCGAGGATTGAACCCCGGATCCTCAGAACAGAAGTCCGACACCTTACCCCTAGACCACCAGGTCACCTACATGGGAATGTATGTTCGATGATATTTGACCAATGAGTGTTCTACTGAGTGATCATGATGACCAAGAAAAGTAATCTTCTTGACTCAATGCTCTTTTTAAGCTGAGTACTTTTGAAATGCTACAAATCTTTCATTTGTTTCTCTCTCGAGCCTGTCTCCCAAGTCTGCCTCTTCCCACCTCAATCTTTACCTTCTTTGTCGACTCACCAAAACATGTTGAGTGACGAGCATGTTTAGCTGGGTACAAGCTTGTTTTACACCCTTTTTATATTCATATGTATGCTATTTTGTCTCCACAAATAAACTTTTAATTGATACAACTTGGATTGATTGATCCTTTACAACTTGGTGGTAAGAGTGTTATAAAGTAGAGTGACCATTTCCTAACATGCCAATCCGAGAAAAAAAAATTTGTAAAAGGTAATAATTAACAGTTACACCATAACAACATGTTTTTATTGTGCTTACAAATTATCACAATAAATATTTACGGTAAGTGATCAAATAACCAGGGAAGAACTTTTGAAATCAGTACTAAAAATCATATAGTTACAGTATAATATATAAGCATAAATAATTCTTACTTGAGGAACAAAAACATTTATATAAAAACTCTATTTATATTTTAATTATATATTTTTGCTGAATGAATTATTATTTTTTAATCGTCATTGCTTTCAAATTTGTTTTTGAACTCTTCACAAGAGTTCAAATTTGTTTTTGAACTCTTCACAAGAGTGCATTAAATTACATCTTGTTATAATCATTGCTTTTGATGTTTCGACGCTCAGTTGTGTTTTTTCTGCACTCCACAAATTATTAACTAAGGAGACAATTCTTTTTGTGGCTGCATTTGTCCCTGGAAGGCACAAACCTAGTTCAACAATTTTCATTAATGTTTCAAAAGGAACGTTGTTGCTTGAAAAATGTTTGAAATTTCATTCCATTCGTTGTAAATTTCAGTGTTTTTTTTAGTTCCATTATAAAAGTTTGTCATCAGTGACATAGGAATTGAGATACGAAGTTTCATCGCACAGATAATTTTCCACTGATGACTAATTTGTATTGAAATAGTTCATTGCATGTTTCATTGTTCGTTCCACTAAACTTTACTTTTCAAACCGAGCCATATAAAATGTTTATTTTCATCAAACTGTTTTCCCCACAGTTCCAGATAGGAAACACGATTTTTATAAAATTCCATGTGGTCAAGAAACCATTCTCTTTTCTTGTCACCCTTGTTAACAAGATTGGTCACCATTGAGTTTAAAGTGGGAGGAACAAAATGACTAGAAATTATTTCTTTATATCTAACAATCAAGTTGTCAACTTCCTCAGGAATCTCCATAAATGTCTTTTTTTCTCCTTCATTTCTTTTCACTGGACTGTGAAAAACTGAAGCCTGGCTGTGTAAAATATATAACCAAAACTCTGATTTCTCATCGTTGAAAAAATTTCCAAACTTGTCGGACATTTTTCTCAGGAAAGAAAATATGACTTCAAAGGAACAAATAATTGCAAAATGCTTTCTATTGTAGGCATTCGCGCTAACCATATCTTTTTGCACACTCTGAGTATTTTACGATACTCGACTTCAGCATCATCATATAACTCTTTAAACGACTCTACTCAAACAGTGAAAACATTAAAATGTCTGTAAAATTTGTTAATGATGAAATCTATTTCAACAGGAAGTAAGTTAGCAGCAGTTTCAAATGCATTTTGAACGATGTGTGTGGAGAAAAAATACTCCAACTATGGGTTGATTTAATTGTTTATTTAAGCGCAAAAAATGAATTATTTGTCCCTCTGCGCTTGAAGCCTCCAAAATTGGTATTTGTGTTATCAGCACAATATTCTACGATCTTATTTGTTAAGTCGTTCTGTTTCAAGATTTTTAAAAGTGAATTTGAAATCTTTTCTGATGTTTCACCAGGAAGGGAAACCAAATCAAGCACTTTGGTTTGAATGCCTTCCTTGAAATTAAAGTGACCTGACACACATTGACAAAACAATTTAATAAAATAAAATCTTGTACATTTAAGACAGGACAATTTTCAAAATCAGGGATATTTTCCGGAACATTTACAAATACAGGATGAATGGTCACCCTATTATAAAGGGGAAGGGACCAACCAACATTTATAAGTATTTGCCTATATTCCAGGGTGATAACAATTTTCTGTGTCCTGGTGTCGGTTCACCGCCCTACCTCCTAGTGGTTGTGACACAGGTAATGTAGACTGGTCGGCAAGGCAGTCTCTATAATAGGGATACTGGTTTGTAGGAACAGTGCTCAGGGTAAGACTGAGCAACGGTTGTACCTGTGGTTTACTGGCTAAAATGTGCCAACACCGATTGGTCCAGCATCCTTACCGTAAGCGGCGAATACTGTATTGTCATGGGTACGGGTACAATCAACTCTAGTAACCTGGTCTACTCTAAACTAATTACAATAAGAAACTGTATAAAATTAGCCTCGGATGAAGATGTTTTGATAATGAATGATGGTATCCTGTCACTGTGGTTAGGTGTGGATGAATTGATATGGGAAAGTAAAGGGGTTGGCTTAATTCTAAGCCCAACAATTGTTTGTGAGAAGGTATGAGTTGGTGCCATCTTGACTTCTATGGGTACTTATGAAAATATTTGGTTGCTGGTTATGATCTGATGGAAGGTGAAGACGAGAATGTGAGAATGGAGTTTTGGAATGAGCTCAATGAAGTCTTGAATTCATTTGAACCGGGTGAGAGAATTATCTTGTTAGGAGATAAGAAAGGATGGGTGGGTACCCAAAGAGGGATCTCAAGGTTTGCTGATGACAAGGTTAATGAGAATGATAAGGAATTAGTGAATCTGTGTTTAGAAAAAGGTTTATTTGTGTCACACACATGGTTTAAGCACAAAAATATTATTAACTTGTATACATGGCAAAGAGGCGATTATTGATTTTGTGGTGTATGAAGAGAGACTAAGGAGTATAGTAAAGAATACTAGGACTGTGTGTGGAGCTGAATGTGAAACAAATCACTTCCTAGTGATCTCGGTAGTTGAATTAGGTGGGAATTTTGTGAGGAAGCAGCGCAAGAGTAGTAAGCAAGTAAGAGTGAAAGTGGAAAAATTGCAGAATAAAGTGTGAAAGATATGAAAGATTGCATGATAAAAGTGCAAAAGTGCAATATGAAAGATCGCTGGGCAAAAAATTAACTTTACAAGAGCATGAATGGAATGTCAAAATAAATACTAATGATATAGAAAATGCTTGAAACAAAATAAAAGCGGCTGTAGTTGAGTGCGCGAAAGTTGTGTATGGAAGTGTGTTGGTGCGAAACTTAAAAAGAGATGCATGGTTGAATGAACAGGTGAAAGAATCTGTGAGAGAAAAGAAAGAAGCATACAAATGAATGATTGCTGTGAAGAGTGAAGCAGAACATGAGAGGTTGTGCGACATATACAAAGAGAAAAAGAAAAATGCAAAGATAGTAGTAAAGGAAAGTCGGGAGCAAATTACAGTAGCCCCATGGCTTATTTGGTGCTGACTGACAGTTCACAGCTGACTTCTGACAGTCAACATTTAGGTATATACCTAAATGTTGACTGTCAGAAGTGACAACTGCTAAAGACATGTTTTTTGCAGATCATATGGCTCGGCGTAGGGATACATAATTTGGTCTGGTAGCTTTTCAAAGCCGTCAGAAGTCAGCTGTGAGCTGTCAGTCAGCACCACAGAAGCTAAAACTGAGGTATAGATGTATGATGGAAGTAAAGCGTGCATTAGGGTGGATGGAGCTTTGAGCAATGGTTTGACATTGAACAGGGTGTTACGCACGGTTGTGTTATGTCTCCATGGTTGTTAAATGTATTTATGGATAAGTGTATGAGGGATGCTTGTGAGGATGTGTTTGGTGTATAAACAATGTGAATGTGAGAGTGCTGTTGTGCAGATGATGCCGTATTAATGGGTGAGAAGGAAAATTACTTGCAGAACGCATTAAATCGTTTGAATGTGGTGACAGAAGAATGAATATTCGTATAAATGTCTCCAAAACTAAGGTGATGGTTTTTGATGAGAATGGACTAGGATGTGATTGTCAACTTGGTATAAATGGAAAACTGTTAGAACAAGTGAATGATTTTTGTGTATCTGGGCAGAATGTTCTGTAATAATGGAAGATTAGATGGTGAAATTGACAGGCGGGTGAATGCATTTTGTAGAGTAGTTGGATGTATGTGAACTATTGCAAAGAATTAAGTAGTAGCCTACCAAAAGAGGCATATATGCCAGTACGCCTATATTAAAGTTTGTTGACGCCAACATTGTTTTATGAATGTAAAGCATGGGTTTGTCATGAGAAACACAAGAGCAGGGTGAATGTGGTTGGAATGATATATCCAAGAAACGTATGTGGAAAAACTCGTATGGACAGTCAGTAATGAATGGGAGCTGAGGGACTGTGGTTTAAAAGGGAATCCAATAGGCCAATGTGAAAGAAGTGTCTTACATTGATTTTGGGCATGTTGAGAGGATGAGTATGGATCGAGTGATGAAGCAAATATATGAAGGTAGAGTGTGTGTGGATCAAAAGGAATCGATAGGCCATGTAAGCTGTGGATAAATGTGTGAAAAAAACAAACATTGATAGTTTTAAGAATAAAAGAGCATGTATGACTCGATACATGGATGTTGTTGAAGTGAAGGGAGTATGTAAAGACAGGGATTGTGGAGAAAGCTGAGAATGTATTAAGTATTAAAGTTTTTTTGAGATAGGCCTATATTCACAGTTTCTTGCCTACCCCGTAAGGGAACGACGTGATTAGATATGTATGCATAGTATATTCCTTCTATTCATGCTACATATAGCCACCAAGTTGTGATTCAAGTTGATTGCAAAAACTGCAGAACAATCTCAGCTCATTCAAGTACAGTTTCTTAAGCATATTTTTAAAACTACAAAAGTGGATTGTATTTAAATTTTTAAAACTTATCATAGTTATAAAATCTGTGCAAATGACCAAAAAATAAGTATTTCCCTTCCCCTATATTATTTTTAAGAGCAACAATTGCTTGTTGTACATTCTTAACACTGTTTAGGTCAACAATTTGCGTTCAGTTCTCTGCCGATGATTAATTAAAAGGCGCTCTAATTACAATAAGCAAATGATTCTAAAATAACATTTAACTTCTAATATTTGTCACCGTTACTACTTACTCATGCTAATTTGTTTCTTGACTTTGTTTTATTCTAAAATATATTTGGGGCCTGTTAATAAGGGTTAATGTGTCTCAATCAAATTAGTTTATTTTTATGGTGCAATAGAACAGTTATGATAAACTTCACATTACATTTACGCTTCAAAGACTGTTAATCTACTTCGTACTATTCATAATCTGTCAAAGTCACATTTTAGATAATAATAATAATCAATGACAAACAAAATAGTAATTAAATTTTAAGTCAAATATTACATAAGAGCTAGTCATTTTCCGGTATATATGTATTATCTTTGACAAATATACCCACTTCCGTCCAGTTGAAGTTTATAAAAAATGAAAACAATTTGTTAGCAACCAGTGATCTCATTGATCTATATAATATAACTGGATGGACATACATATAAACATTGGCAAGGACCAAAGTGTAACGTTCAATTTTATCGTCTGCTACACTGTGGGGGGGACAAATTTAACGGTTTCTTTCAATGGTTTTATGCGAAAACATGTTTCTGATGAATAAAAGTGTTATTGTTTGAAAATAGTGAAGTATTATATCACACTTTCCCGAAGAAACATCTACATTAAAGGATACACAATTCCGTTTTATAGGTAATACTGTACAAATATGAATAAAATCTTTAACATAAATATGTAGTTGTCATCAATGTTGTTTAAAGTCTGCCAAGACTACACTTATATTTAAAGTTGGCTACTAGCTTGTATATTGGTTTCAGAAACCATATTATGTTGAAAGTTCGATAGCTATAATTAGGCTTGCAGGTTTTCTGAAATGTTCAACCGGGACACCGGAATGCCGAAATTTAAACATTTTATTTCTTACATGATAATATTTATATATAAGTTACTCAAGTAAGAAGAAACACTTTGAATGAGGAATAAAATTTTAAACTATATTTACATGTACTTTTCATTGGCTAGGACTCTTTTTAGAAAGTCTTTTTTGGTTTTAATCTTGTTGTAAAATTCTTCACAAGCTAATCCGATATTAATTTTACATGTCATCAAGCCTTGAACCGTAGATTCCTTCATTAAACCCCTATCATCAGTCCATGCGTTGTTCATCAACGAAAATACTCTCTCAACTGGTGCTGATGTCCCAGGTAAGCAGAAGGCATACTCAACAATCTTGATCAGATTGGGGGCTTCTATGTGATTCTCCTTGAAGTGACCAAACAGCCTGAGCCATTTTTCTTCACTTGAAATAATCACATCTCTGGTAGTCTCTTCTTGCTTCCACTGTTCCCAATTTGACTGCAAATACTCCTTAGCAAGCACAAGTTCGTCAAACAGCTGATCATTGTTTATTTTCATATCGGGTACATCAAGACTGCTATTAATAATTTCAGCAGAAGTTTCGGCGTTTTCCCAATCAACAGCATTTGTTTTGGTCAGATTGACCCATGACAACTGTTTAACGTTTCCAAAACTATTCTCCCAGAGGTCCAAGTATGCAATGCATCTTTCATAAAAGCCATCAAATTCTTCTTTCACTCTGTTACGGACTTGCTCATATAGATTCCTGTAGATGTTCTTTGCGCCCATAGTTATAAAGTTTGAAGCCTTTCTTTCTGTCAGGTTTCTTTTGAGATCTTTATGAGCTTCAGCAACCTCAAAAGCTGTAGTGTTATCTTTTTCCATTCCCAGGATGGCCTTGTTAAACAGTGCAAGCTGTCCGTGGACAAACAACAAGTAGAGCTCGCCCGTTGAATCAGTAAACAACTTTTTTATTGTTGATGGGCACATTTCTTGGTCTAAAAAAAACGCTTTCAGACCTTCAAAAATCTGTAAAATTCTTTCCAGAGCGGGCATCATTGATAGAAACCGGGTGTTCCCGTGTTGAATGAGTTTACGGTACTGTATCTCGGCATATTCACAAAATTCTTTTAGTTTAGTTACACGGACTGTGTATATGTGGAAGTATTTATAAATCTTCACCAGTAAGGCCTCAATATCGATTGGGAGACTGTCTACTGCAGTTTGCACACAGTTGTGCACAATGTGTGCTCCACATCCGATTCCATTGATTTCCCGTCCTAGGCTATTCTTGAGTCGATGGAAAACATTGTTTTTCCCTGCTCTTTTCACACCACCGAAGTTAGTGTTGCAGTTATCTCCACAAAAGCCAACTACTTTGTTGTTCAAATCGTTTTGCAACAGGACAGAGCATAAGTGATTTGTAAGAATTTCAGATGTTTCACCCGCCACAGATTTGAAATCTAACAACTTTACTTGCACACCTGAATTAGGATTAAAGTAGCGCACAACAATTGGCACAAGTTTTATATCCTTTCTGTTTGATGAATCCATACTTACAGATACGTAGTTTGACTTGGTCAAGTCTTCTTTAAGCTCTTCTTGAGCTAAAGAGCTATGACATTTAAAACTATTGCCTCACACTTAGTTTTTCCGAGTGAGAATTTAGGTTCAAAAAACTTAGAAATTAGTTTTGATGAACAAGAAGTCGAATTGAAACTTAGGCTATGGTTTGCTGTGTGGTAAGCAAATGTCGCCTCTTTCGCTGCTAAGTCTAAGTTATTGTCATTAGAACTCGCAGTCTTAAAAAAACTGGTCAGTTTTGATGAGCTAGCAGCACATGCTAAACTCTTTTTGTGTTTACTCGACTGCAAATTATCTTTTATATCGGATCGACCACTGTGAGCAACAGAAAACTCAGAATTACAATGTGAACATTTAACTCTATCGTCTTGATGTTGATTACCAGTACCAGTACATACCTTCTTTAAAAAAGGGAATTCATTCTGTAAATCCTCGGTGAATTTACACGACCGTTTTGGCATTTTAACAGAGAACGCATAAACTTTCACTTAAAACATAACTAAAACAGCGCTAGCTCACTAACACAACAGGCACCACCGACGGGGACTGACAACTGACTGACTTATCTCAATCACAAGCGGCTAGCGCCGAGGCGGGCGAGTCCAACGTTATTGCGCACAAGGGGGTGTAGCGTGCAGCGAAATCTCTTCTGGCGCTAAAGCTACACCCCTTAGTGCCCAATATTGGACTCGCCGGAGAGCGGGACGGCGAGACAAGACGATACGATGACAATATTATTAGCAGACCATCACTCTTCCACAGTTTTCACTTTTCATACAGTACAGTGAAATAAATGACAAAGTATTTATCCTAAATAATCCTTCACAGTTAATTATTTTTAGACTTTTTGGTCATCTATTATAATAACTATAATCAAATTTAATTTTTATCGGGACGTGAAGTAAACCGGCCGGGACACCGGGACTTTGTCTGAAAACCGGGACTGTCCCGGTCAAACCGGGACGTCTGGCAAGCCTAGCTATAATGAAACAAGTTAGCTAAAAACTGTATTACATTTGTTTGACTGACATACTTTGTGTAGAAGTCTTATGTTCAAATTATAATTTAGCTTATAGGCTTATAGGAAGTATGGTATCTTATCTACTAAACCCTAAATTTAGTAATAATCTTAATCTGTAAGGCTTTATTTCGTACCAGAATACTATCAAATATATACATATATAGATATATATTTGGTAGGATGAACATCCATTTAGAACGGAAGTAAAATTTTCCTTCTGGAAGGTTTTTTATCCTAACTAAACAAAACCATAGGGTAGGATTTTGGTACGAAATAAAGCCTTACAAGCAGCTTCCTTCAAATATCATCGTATATATTAGGCTATATCAACCTATTCAAAGGGAAAAACTAGCCAGTTTCGAATTTTGATATGCTCGTTAAAGCTTTTACTAACATATTAATTTCATTTAACTAATCACATATTGATGTATCTCATATATTCAATCAAATTAATGAACGATGTCAAAATGCAACATTGGCTTATATGGGTGTAAGAGAGAAAGAAATACCCGAAAATGTCTTTCTCTCCTACACAATGGTATGCAGACGACAGCTCGAAAATTTCAGCCACAGATGTCCATCCAGTTATATTATAAAGATCAATGGGGCTTTTTTTATGCACGTAGCAGCGGTGGCGGCAGTAGCCGCAACGGATCCCCTAGTACCAATTATTATAATTTGGTTTTGGAGTAGTGTAGTGAATATATCCGGTTGTGCTGTACCACATGTAAAATTTGATAAAAAAAAAACAAACGTAAAAGAAGCGCGATGGGATGTGCATCCTATTAACAGAGCTAGATACGTGGACGGGGCATTTAGGAACCTGAACGGAAAACTACGTGCGGACAATAATAAATTCTTCAACTATTTCAGAATCATCACAACTTCATTTGATGAACTAGTAGTTAAAGTTGGCCTAAGTATACAAAGAAGACCTGACACAGTGAAAGGCCTTGTTTTGCAAAGAAGGAAATGTTAACAGTGACACTCAGGTAAGTGAAAGTTTTTTGTTTTAAATGTACTTATATGGTATTAATTAAAAATTAGATTAATATGTTATGTATCAAGGAGATAGTTATAAAAAATAAATAAATAATTTGTTTCTTTAACTTTGGTGAATCTGATAACGATGAAATTATACAACATATTTGAAGACATTGATCTCTATAATATAACTGGATGGACATACACATGCGCATACCAAGGACAAAGGCGTGACGCTCAAGTGTATCGTCTGCTACACTGAGGGGTGG
>CABFWO010003206.1:70554-94395 GCA_902155825.1 Timema genevievae | reverse complement strand
ACATGCTCATACACAAATAGTAAATACCACACACAGTGTATATTTTGTTAAATGGATAGAAGGGCATGCTCATACACAAATAGTAATTACCATTCAAATCAAACCATGACCTCCAAGTCGACACATCCTCACAAATAAATAAATGTTTTGATGTCATTAATTTATTTTTTGAAATACATAGAATCAAAAGTAAATGATGTTTTCAAAATTGTGATGAAGAAAATAAATTTGAAACAATAAAAAATAAAGGTACGGTGCACCACACAGACTTTCTCTCTTCTTTAACTAATATTATTGGAGTCTGGAGACATTTACTTAAAACTCGTTACTCGTAAAATAACATGTGAAACAAAATAATATACATTGTTACATAAATATAATAGAAAAAGGAGCAACACATTCCACCGAAGAGCATAAATGGAAAAGGAGGATCACTGTTTAATAAATAGCATAACAATAAACTTCCCATTTCACAGACCTCCATTTAAAAAATAGTTATGTTAATAGCTCAGAAACTGTTATGTTTATTACAATATATTTCACATAAAAGCTGTTTATTTTTAATAGTTCTACAACTTTTCAATATTACATTATTTAGTATCTCAAAGAGTTTCTGATGTATCATCAAACTTTGATCAAATTATTCGCTTTTGTAAAGTACCCTCTAAGTAATTTTCCTGGGAAAATGAAATTTGAATTTTGTTTGTAATGTCAAATAGTGCCTAGATACGAATTTTGATCAAAATTGTCATAGCGTATTTCAAGAAAATTTATTATTTATTTTTCACCTTTAAATAAACTACTTTATAATTTTAGGGTTAGATAGCTAATTCCAAAAGTCCCTTTCGCCTGGGGGTAACCTTATGAAAACTCTAGATACCAAGTTTTAGCTTAGTCAGTGAAATGGTTTCGGCTCTTTGCCGAGATACAAACAAACGACATCGCGAAGAACGCTTTTTCGGGTTCACGGGGTCATAAAAAGTTTGTTATTATTATTATTATTATTATTATTATTATTATTATTATCACCGCGTCTTAATACCCGTTCGGGTTGTACGCACTTACGCTAATGTGTGATGGTAGGGTAATTGTGAGATGAAATGGAGTATCTACAGTTTAACGTGGGATCCGAACCACGGTGGAGGTTTAGTTTATTTAGTTTAGTTTATTTAGACATAGTTAAAAAAATACAGACAAATTAGTACTACAATCAGTCAAGTACAATTTTTGGTAATTCACAAAACAGTTCTTAAAACAATTATAAACTTTAACAAAATATATTTAACTAAGCGAAAAGGAACAACCTGGACATTATCCTAAACCTAACCCCAGTACCTATTTAAAAACTGGGGCATGCTACCCTACTTGACTCTATTCTTCTATCGTCACAATTCCATTTTCCACGGTAGAGGTCTGGCATTCCTCACATTCACAAGTTTGTGATTAATACACGTCTTGTCAGAGGTGAAGGAAGGGTTTGGCTTTCAGATAAATCTGTGCCGGGACCGAGGATTGAACCCCGGGCCACCAGTACAGAAGTCTGACACCTTACCCCTAGACCACCAGGTCACCTACTTTATGAAACGTTAACAACGAAATCATTGTTATCAGATTTTCTTCACTAACAATATAATACTAATTATATCAGTAATGGTTAAATTATTATAATTAGAATTAAAAAAGTTTATACATATTATCCTAGAAAATTAAAACAAACATTAGAAAAAACACATGATCAAATACCCAATACCCGCTTCGGTGGCCTCATGGACTGATAATAAATATGTCACTCTCGTAAGAGAGACTGCCGATGACGGAGAGATTGGGGTTCGATCCCGGTCGGTAGTACTGAGGCTGGTTTTTCCAAAATGGTTTTCCCCTCTCTCCACAAAAATATGGGTAAATTTCCTTCAAATCGAACCTTATTTACCAGTCAATAATAGCATACCTATGTTTTTAATTTAATATTGTTGAAACGATGGATTTTAATTAAAATGAGCCTATATGTAGTATTAGCCGACATTTAAAAAAGAGATGGAGGGGCGTCTATACTACGTATGTGGTTGGCCCTGAGTGTTTTTTTTTGTTTTTTTTTATTTAGCACCGCGTCTTACTACCCGTTCGGGTTATACGCTTAAGTACTAATTACACTAATGGATTAGGAATTGGGAAGGTTGAATTTAGAGGAAGTGAACCCGCATTTGCTTGGAGGGAGAGTGGAAAACCATTTAGGAAAAACCACCCCCAGTTCACCCGACCGAGATTCGAACCTCGATCTCCCCGTCCTCGGTGGTCTGGCTCTACACGACTGGTGCGTTAGCCAACTACGCCACCGAGGCGGGTCCCTGAGTGTTAAACATACATAAAGAGGCAGGGGGGATGTTTAAGAAACTAAAATAATATTTCAAGTCGTTTCTGTCAAGATATTAAAACCACATTGAATAAAATGTTCAAGGGGGAGCGGGGTGATATTTCTTGTTTTCACAGTGCTCTGTTCCGTAACTGGTCTAACGAGCCCCTGGTATCGTAAACTCGGTTGCTGGTAACCATACACCACGAGCCCGCCAAGTAAAAGTCGTTCACCTGTGACTATAGGCCAACCTAGCGTGGCCTCCATTTATCTCCACAGGTAGGCATCACGCATGTCGAGACTCGGTGATTAGAACAACAAAACAACATTCTGGCAGGCTTGGTTCAGCAGTAGGAGAGATTGATTGGTGTATGTTACCAGTATCTGAACTGATTATGTCAGCACGCAGACCCAACTCTCATTTCACACATACAGTCAAGTTATCACTGTGAAAAGGCAAACCCCCCATTTCACAAATTTTTTAATTTTTGGCCGTGCATGAAATCAAACCCGGGAATCTAAGCTCGCAGATGATTCATCGAATGAAATAAGGTAATTAAGAAGACTCAAATCTCGGCAGATTACACTCAATTTATTTATTTTATTTTTTTACCAACATGGTGACAGAAAATGGTTACACCCACTCAACAGAAAGCAGAATGCAGAAAATATTTGTTCCTCTTTGCCCAGTGTTGCCAACTGTAGGATCTGAACACTATTAATATTAGGCCGACTGGTCAATTTTGTAGAAGCTTAGTCCTTTAGAATCCAAAATTAAACTCTACCTTCTACCCTCAAAACCTCAGACAAAGACTTTGATTTATTTCCAGTAGAATTAAAATTAATTATAGAGTTCATTCCCTTTTGAGTAGATACTGTCTCGTATAATTACGGACCATTACACAAGTATCCTCACTTATATTATCAAACACCTGTTTGTAGTTTTCTCGTCTTGATAAAGTAAGTAATTATTAGAACCAATAACATTTTCAACTCTTAGATATGATGATAATACTTTACTACCACTACACTACTACCACTACTACCACTATTACTACTACTACCACTACTACCAATACCACCACTACCAATACTACCACTACTAACACTACCACTACTACTACCACTACTACCAATACTACCACTACTAACACTACCACCACTACTACCACTACTACTACCACTACTACTACTACTACTACTACTACAACTACTACCACTACTAACACTACCACTACTACTACTACTACCACTACTACTACCACTACTACCACTACTACTACTACCACTACTACCAATAATACCACTACTAACACTACCACCACTACTACCACTATTACTACTACTACTACCACCACTACTACTAATACTAACACTACTAACACTACCACCACTACTACTACCACTACCACCACTACTACCACTACTACTATTACCACTACCACTAACCACTACTACCACTACTACTACCACTACCACCACTACTACTACTACCACTACTACCACTACTACTACTACCACTACTACCACTACTACTACCACTACCACCACTACTACTACCACTACTACCACTACTACCACTACTACTACTACCACTACCACCACTACTACTACTACCACTACTACTACTACTACTACCACTACTACCACTACTACTACCACTACTACTACCACTACTACCACTACTACTACCACTACTACTACTACCACTACTACCACTACTACTACCACTACTACCACTACTACTACCACTACCACCACTACTACTACCACTACCACCACTACTACTACTACCACTACTACCACTACTACCACTACTACCACTACTACTACTACCACCACTACTACTACTACTACCACTACTACTACCACCACCACTACCACCAATTACTACTACCACTACCACCACCACTACTACTACCACTACTACCACTACTACTACTACTACCACTACCACTACTACCAATACTACCACTACTAACACTACCACCACTACTACCACTACTACCACTACTACCACTACCACTACCACTACCACCACTACTACCACTACTACTACTACCACTACTACCAATACTACCACTACTAACACTACCACCACTACTACCACTACTACCACTACTACTACTACTACCACTACTACCACTACTACCACTACTACTACCACTACCACTACTACCAATACTACCACTACTAACCCTACCACCACTACTACCACTACTACCACTACTACTACTACCACTACCACTACTACTACCACTACTACCACTACTACTACTACTACTACTACCACCACTACCACCACTACCACTACTACTACCACCACTACTACCACTACTACTACTACTACCACTACTACTACCACTACTACTACTACTACCACTACTACTATTACTACTACCACTACTACTACTACCACTACTACTACCACTACTACTACCACTACTACCACTACTACTACTATTACTACTACTACTACTACAACCACCACTACTACTATTACTACTACCACTACTACTACTACCACTACTACTACTACCACTACTACTACTACCACTACCACTACTACAACTACTACTACTACCACTACTTTTATCACTACTACCACTACTACTACTACTACTACTACTACTACTACCACCACTACTACCACTACTACTACTACCACTACTACTACTACTAACACTACCACTACTACCACTACTAACACTACCACTACTACCACTACTACTACCACTACTACCACTACTACTACCACTACTACCACTACTACTACTACTACTACCACCACTACTACTATTACTACTACTAGTACTACTACTACTACCACTACTACTAATTCCACTACTACTACCACTACTACTACTACTACTACCACTACTACCACTACCACCACTACTACTACCACTACTACTATCACTACTACCACTACTACTACTACCATTACTACTACTACCACTACTACTACTACTACCACTACTACTAATTCCACTACTACTACTACCACTACTACTACCACTACCACCACTACTACTACCACTACTACTACTACTACTACTACCACTACTACTACTACTACTAATACCACTACTACCACAACCACTACTACCACTACTACTACTACCACTACTACTACTAACACTACCACTACTAACACTACCACTACTACCACTACTACTACCACTACTACCACTACTACTACTACTAACACTACCACTACTACCACTACTACTATTACCACCACTACTACTATTACTACTACCACTTCTACTACTACCACTACTACTACTACTACTACTACTACTACCACTACCACTACTACCACCACTACTACCACCACTACTACTACCATTACTACTACTACCACTACTACTACTACCACTACTACTAATTCCACTACTACTACTACAACTACTACTACTACTACCACTACCACCACTACTACTATCACTACTACTACTACTACCACTACTACTATCACTACTACCACTACTACTACTACCACTACTACTACTAATACTACTACTACCACTACCACTACTACCACTACTACTACTACCACTACTACTACTAACACTACCACTACTAACACTACCACTACTACCACTACTACTACCACTACTACCACTACTACCACTACTACTACTACTACTACTACTACTACTACTACAACCACTACTACTATTACTACTACCACTTCTACTACTACCACTACTACTACTACTACTAATTCCACTACTACTACCACTACTACTACTACCACTACTACTACCACTACCACTACTACTACCACTACCACCACTACTACTACCACTACTACTACTACTACTACCACTACTACTATCACTACTACCACTACTACTACTACCACTACCACTACTACTACCACTACCACTACTACTACCACTACTACTACTACTACTACTACCACCACTACTACCACCACTACTACCACTACTACTATCACTACTACCACTACTACTACTACCACTACTACTACTACTATCACTACTACCACTACTACTACTACTACTACTACCACTACCACTACTACCACTACCACTACTACCACTACTACCACTACCACTACTACTACCACTACCACCACTACTACTACCACTACTACTACTACTACTACCAATACTACTATCACTACTACCACTACTATTACCACTACCACTACTACCACTACTACTACTACTACTACTACTACCACTACTACCACTACTACTACTACTACTAACACTACTACCACTACTACTACCACTACCACTACTACCACTACCACTACTATCACTACTACTACCACTACTACTACCACTACTACCACTACTACTACCACTACCACTACTACTATCACTACTACCACTACTACTACCACTACTACTACCACTACTACTATCACTACTACCACTACTACTACTACCACTACCACCACTACCACCACTACTATCACTACTACCACCACTACTACAACTACCACTACTACTACTACCACCACTACCACTACTACTACTAGTACTACTACCACTACCACTACCACTACTATCACTACTACTACCACTACCACTACTAACACTACCACTACTATCACTACTACTACCACTACTACTACCACTACTACTACCACTACCACTACTACTATCACTACTACCACTACTACTACCACTACTACTACCACTACTACCACCACTACCACCACTACTACTACTACTACTACTACTACTACTACTACTACTACTACTACCTTTTCACAAACCAAATAAAATGGGTTTTACAATTTTGACTTTACCTGGGTATATAGAAAAACGGTTTGATTAATTTTCTTCAAATTTGATGCCTATGTTATAACGTCATAGCTCATATATATATATTTTTTTTATTTCCATCCCTCAAATTAAATATAGGTACCTAGTTTATTGATGATTGATTTTTAAAACTATATTTTTATTTAAATAGGACTCTAACAGGAAAAGTTTACATGATAAATAAGAATGTATGCTGCTTGAAACAAATTAAAAATCTATTGAGATTGTTGTTTAAAAATAATATCAATAGCATTTCTATTCAAAATTATATTTGAAGAGTACTTTATTCCCTTGGAATACTTACTAAGGAGTAGTTTACCAATAACTGATTTTTGAAAATGTTGTCATAAATGTATAATAGAACGTTCTAAGAAAATATTTACAATTGTGTTGTAAGATTTATTTAATACAAGCGCAGTAGACTAGACTGCTAATGACAGGCAGATCGGGGTTCGAATCCTGGTCAGGTGTATTGAGGTTTGCTTTTCTTAAATGGTTTGCCACTCACCCTCCACACAAATGCGGGTACATTTCCTATAAATTCAACCTACCTTACCCCTAGCTCATTAATGTAATTAGTAGTACATATTTGTATAACGAGAACAGGAAGTCAGACAGTGGGTTTATTTTTTTATTTTTTTATTCAAGCCAATTTGTTTACATTTAACCCAAGAAACTAATGTAGTATCCTGGTGGGCAAAATGCAATACATTTCAGTTCTGTGGGATATCCCTAGAGACTAGAGAGTTGGCAATCCGTTACCACCAAACGTATAGAGGAAGTACAGGATGATTTACTTGTAAGAGGCCTCAAACTTTTGTCAATATAATCTATATTGATTTATAGTTTGTTAATCCATCTATTGACTGATTTACAAACTCACTGAATATTTACAGGTATACATCTGTTGTAATGGTCCCTTCAAAATGAAAATAAAAATTATTGGGCCAACACTGCCTCTATGCATATGTTAACAGGAACTCGATTGTATTGACAAAAATCTCAGGCCTCTAGCGAGCAAATCACCTTGTATATCTCACAACGACCCACACACCAGAAGTATTACCTCTCTTTACTTCCCAATGACCCACACACCAGAAGTATTATCTCTCTTTACTTCCCAATGACCCACACACCAGAAGTATTATCTCTCTTTACTTCCCAACAAATCATATACGAAGTGTATCCCTCTTTACCATATACCAGAAATGGCCCTGAGTAAAAGCAGGTTTGTCTGTGTTTTCAGCCATCTGTGGACCGCCCGGACTTTACCCTGGACGTCCACAGCGCAGAGAGGTTGATGAGGAAGATAAAGGCAGCCAAGAGGAGACGCTGTTGGTGCCGCTTGGTGACGTCATTGCTGGGCCTCGTCTTCTTCCTGGTGTCTGTCATGGTGGTCAGTTTGCTTTACACTCGAGGGGAGAGGATATTTGGCTCTCTCTGAGCCAAAGAAAACCCCTCTTGTGCTGTGCATGTTTGAGTTTTAAGAGACAAATAACTGTTTGAAAGGTGCTAAAAAGATTTAAAATATGTTTAAACACTGCAGGGTTATATAGTTACAAGTAAATGCACTCGTTACTATTGATTCAATGGAGTCTTAAATGATTCCAACATAAAACAATATATTTACAAATGTTATATCGATCGATTCATAAATATTGTGAACATAATAGATGTAAGTGATTAATACATTAGTGTTGTACTTCTTTTCAGAAGTCGCTACATATATTTATAGATACAAAAAAAGGTCTAAGTGAGTGGGTTTACAAGTGGTTTTAAGAAAACTATAAATTTCTTTTAATATGATTCTGTACATCACTTCGTATAGTTCTTTCATGTATTCCGCTGACAAGTTAGGGATGAAGAAGGTAGAATTTAGAGAAAAAATAGTAGCGTTATTTTTCTAAAGAAAAGTAGGAAAACGTTTAGAAAATAACACTTAGATACACCAGCTTAGAATTCGAACCTCAATCTCCCCATTGCCGGAAAACCAGAGATGTGAGACAGACACCTTAGAGCGTGTTTCTATTGGTGCAAGTGCATAGATAGCTAATCCTATGAAATAGCAATCTTAAGTCTAAACTGGATAATAAATTTAAAAAACACTGTGGGGTGATACGTGCTCTTAATAACACTCTTACCCACACCGGTGGACATGCAGACTTAAGTCGAGACGCAAGAATGAAGATGAGTGGGCGAGGAGGGTGAGTGGGACATTAGTACCTCAGTAATGTGCTCAGGACTGCTCTAATGCGCCACTCACATTATAACGTAATTTCTAGAAATGATAGTACTAGTAGTAGTAGTAGTACTCGTTTTAGCAAGCAAATCCACTCCACTATTGCTCCAATCGTACTAGAGGTTCCCTTAGCTTCGTTCTTGCATGCGGGCCAACATATAAAACTTGTACATTCTGGTTTTCCAGTGACAAGGTGCTAAAAATTCTAATTCTGGTCGGGTGTGTTAAGGGTGAGTTTTACTTAATGGTTTCCCACTCTTACTCCATGTAAATGTGGGTAAGTTTCCTTTAAATTCTTCCTTTCTCATTTCTACTCAATTAGTGTAGTTAAATGAGTACATAGGTAGTAAAGCTCAGAGCAAAAATCCCCCAGTGATATTGTTTGAAAAACAATAGGCCCCTTCTAAATAAGTTTTTGTGGGGGGGTTCAAGGTTATGTTACTAATCAACGAAATTGGTACATACCACTATACGTATATTTACTAATTTCCCCAATAATAATGAAAATATGGTAATTCATAAATTTACCAGATTAATTATTTACATCATATAAAGTAAAACTATTTGATAATTATTTTATTTGTAATAAAATAGTTTTTTATTTCAATAAAAAATAACGGGCAAGCTTGTCTGAAGTTTAACAGCCTAGACATGTCCTAACTCCTAATGTGTACAAAGTTCTTAGCAATTCGAGATTGATTAACAGTTCATAGTTCTATAATAAATACAGTTGTGACTTTCCACAATATTTTAATGGTTTTATAATTAAATTTATTATTGATTAAGTTTTAAGACCATAAAATTAAAACTTCAGTAAATATGTTATAGTTTTTACATCATAATAAAAATAGTTGTTAATTTAGGCATCAGAGTTTTCAAACAACAAAATAGTAAAGTTTGAAATAAAGAGTATATTAAGTGTTGGTTGTAGCTATTTTTTCTATTTTTCAACAAAGAACATTTTGTGGATATGCGAATCTTACAAATAAGGTAATAGAGTTGTTTAGATTTAAATAAAAAATAAAATCATATACTTATATATTTAAATGACATGGCATCAATAAAATAATGTCAGAAGGGGGATATACAACTTGTCAAATAAATAGAGGTAGAGTTCACTTATCATTCACAATACTTAAGTAATGCCGGTATTAAATGTCTTGTCTATAAATTTCTATTTTATTGTTAAATATATTTGAATATAGTCAACCTAGATTGTAAAGTGAGAAGCTTCTAATTTAGGTTTAAATATGTATATATAATGTATCAGCATGGAATTTGTAGAATTATTTTAACAGCAGTTTTTTGTAGACTGAGTTTTGTTGCTAAGAAACTTGAAAGTATATATGCATCAGTGTGAAAATAAGTGGATTCTATGCAACACTATGATATGTATTATATGAAGATAAAAATTTTCTTACACTTATATATTTGTTGGATTTAAATATAATTTTTGAATACATAATTAATTATAATTTATATAATAAACAAATTACGACAGGTAAAAGGAAATATTTTACATGTAAGTACCTACGTAGGTAACACTACAAATTTTAAATATATTTTAGGCAAGGATGATTTCTAAATACTTGGCGGGACTTTTTTTTTTTAACATAGTAACGTTCATTTAATATTAAAAAGGATTCTACAATGGTCAATCAGAGTTAACTGCTGTCCTCACACTTATGGTCTCGGAACTGCATCAGAGATAGAAACTTTAAATGGAGGCTTATTGGACAGCATACAAGTTGTTTGAGATTCACAATGAGGTCCTAAGATTGAATATTAGACATCAAGATATGTATAATAGTACAAATAAAGTTTAAATTTGTTTAGTATGCTCTAATTTCATGTTAAGGTAAAAATCCTCTATTCTTTTTAAAAGTTTCATTGATTTGTTCATGTAAATTATTTGCTATCTATACACGGTATGTAATTCTGTAAGGACTTTAATATTCAGTTGGAAATTGTGAAACTTGATCAAGTTGTTTCCCGCTCTTCCCTTAACCAGTATTCCTTACAATGAGGCTTATTCTGCAACAAGCCATTGGTTTTAAATTTTAAGAAAATATCTAGTTCTCATTCTTCAATATACAATATAAATAGTTCCATGATACAAGGATTTCATGGTTCTTTTACATAACTATCTAAATTTGAATATAAAAACTGAGGAAGATACCGCCAAAATTAAAAAACTTTGTTTTCCATTACCAAACACTTTAATCATATTTCTTACTGAATGGTTGACAGTAGGACATTTTTTAAAAATTGTTAATGTTGTTGTTATTATTATTATAATCAGATCTTAATTTCTAAATGTGTGAGCCACAGCTATGCCATACTAAAGTTATTATTGCCTTGTTTATTAGGAAACAGTCTGAAGTTGTAAAAAAAAAAAAAATCAAAAAGAGTTCCACAAATGTTCAAAGGACTAAAATCTGCCATATCTCATTTACCTTTAGTTAACTTTAGAAAATTAATATGCTAGCTACTTTCTAATAATAATGTTTTCAATTGGGTATGTAGCAAAAGAGTTTTCTCAGATTACCAGTTATACAGCAATTTAAAACCATTTATAAATGTTGCTATGCTACTTTTGTTAATGTATTGAAAATGTTCTTTCTACCACACATCAAGACAGTGGTTTTTTTTTCTAAATGGAATATACAAACCAGATATTATCTATCTAATACCAAGGAGATGTGAATTGAATATTTTAACCCAAAAATTAATTAGTGTTTTGCTATGGATATGTGCTATTTAAGAGCAGTGTGGGAAATAGAAACATGTAACATAACAGTTTTTTTAATCTTATTATATCATACAAGTAACAAAAGTAAAGGTAAATAGGAACAAAA
This sequence comes from Timema genevievae, assembly GCA_902155825.1. NCBI lineage: Eukaryota > Metazoa > Arthropoda > Insecta > Phasmatodea > Timematidae > Timema > Timema genevievae. Next base: position 82,140 of record CABFWO010003206.1, on the reverse strand, counting down.
CTTTCTCATCATTAATTTGCTCTCTTGTAGTAGCTTTTAACACAGGTTAAGGGCTATTAGCAAAGACCTGATTTTGATGATGTCATCTTTTTTTTTGGTTCATCACATAAAATGCTCAAAAATACATTTAACTCTGTTCATGATCCCCTTGTTATAGAAATATATTTTTTATAATTTTGGAATTTTAGGTCATGTTTCTTGGTTTTGTTTCATTTTTACATAACTTTAAATCATAAGTATTTATGACACACAGTAGTCTAAATGAGAAAATAATGTGGGTAATGAGCTTTGTATCTTCTTTGGTTGTAAAGCACACATTGCTGGTGAGACACTGCAACTAAGCTGGAAGGGGTTGCGTTAGGAGGGGCTAGCTATTGCTTCTGAAGCAGATATTGTAAAATCAACATTATATTTAGAAAAATCCAAGAGTTTAGTTGCTAATGGCTTTTTATTGCAAATGTATTTTTTAGTTTACATTAATTTTGTAAAGTGCATGTTTGATTTAAAGTCTGTTCAGCGTAGGAATTGTTTTCTGAAAGGCCTTTTTCCTTACCAGAAATCTATTATATAGTAGGATATTGGTAGGAAAAAAGACCTTTCAGAAAGTAATTCCTAGCATGAATGGAGTATACTCATGTGCGTTTATAAGAAGTTTTTGTTCAAATTTTTAGGTCATTTTTTGAAAATTTCAAATTTTTTTTTTAATTATAAGGTCATTTTATAGATCTTTTTAGATCATCAAAATCTGAACCCTGGTTATTAGTATTTAGGGCCATACTAATGGTTGAGTTCCATGTTATTCATTTGGCGTCTGCTTTCACACCTTATTGAACTACACTGGAACTCAAAATAACAGAGCCTCTTCGAGAGATCCATATGGTTGCACTACTAGAGCTAAATTTCTGTTTGGACAGAATCATCAACTGTTTCCAGCCTGTGGCCAGGTCAGTTTAGTAAAATGCCTCCATCTTCCTCTATCATTCCACCATTCTTCCCCCATTAATTTCTATTCATCTCCTTTTCCTTGCACACTTTTTGTTATCTGCTCCTTCCATCTCTTTCTTGGCCTGCCTTGCGGTCTTTATCCTACATACTTCATTTCCAACATTTTCTTTGGCATCCTCTCTTTTTACATCCTCATTACATGCCCGTACAATCTCACCCTTACTTCCTCTACTATCTCATCCACTCACTTTATTCCAACTCTTTCCTAGATAACTTCATTCCTAATCCTGTTTCTCCTCGTGACAGCTAACATGCTCCTCGCAATCTTCATTTCCATGGCCTCCACTTTCCTAGTCTCCCTTACATTCAATGTTCATGTTCCGCTGTATATGTGACAACAGGTACAAAGTATGCATGGGCGGCCCAAGGTATTTTTGCACCTGGGTGGGATTACTTTTTGGTGCCCCCCTCCCCCCCCCCCATATAACCGAGGGATAGTAGTAGCGATATGAAAATAGTCTACAAACCTAATAATGCCAAACCTTTCGTAACCTGGGCATGATAGGTAAATAATGTGAAGTGAAATTCCACAAATAGTAATCATCCTCCAAATGTTTTATTGCAAGATTATATGAAAATGGTTAGGATTAAAAAGAACTTATGTTTTGTACACAATGTTATCTACTTTGTTTTTTATTTTAACACACACTTTGATATAATGAATGGTTTATGAGATAATTGCAAAAAAACAGCTTTAGGGTGCTATTTTTCCAAGATGGTGTATATAAAAGAACTTTTTAAGAGTGGTTACATTAGATGAGGAATTTAGAGGTTTGGGGATTGTTTTCAATGCCCAGGCTATGATAGGATAGGTTGGTGCTCTGTTTGGCACCCCCTCGAGATGGCGCCCCGGACATCCACCCGGCCCTAAAGCTGCCCCTGAAAATACACCCCGTACAACACTACTTACACAGAATAACAACAAACAATCTAGTAAAAATGGATTGTGCATGTTTGGCTCATGATTGTAATATTTGTTGAAACATGACATTTGAACTGGCAATCAAAACCTGATACCATTGTATTAACCCTCCTCCCAGGTGTCATTATTAAACATTTTTAAAAATTATGTTTGTTCACAGCATATAATAGGAACCAAATGTTAGTTTCAATTTAATTTATTGTGTGAAATGTGTAACTCTTTGAAAAAATGAGGAAAGTGTGCCAAATAGTTTGATTCAATAAAGGTAAAGTCTTCACACTTATCAAAAAATTATAGTTACATTAGTTCATATATAAAAAACAACACACCACTATAGTTTTTTGGGGAAATCAGGCCTTTCTTCTTAGAGAGAGCTCAGTTTGTGATGTGTTCACTTTAAATGTGAACTTATGAGCATTATATTTCCCAGTGTGTGTTTAGGACTTGACATTCTATTCTCCTTTCAATGTTCATGGCTCATATTAATGAGTATTTATTTGTGAGTTTGGATTTCAGAAATGTTAAAACCTAGTACAACATTTATGGCAGGATTACAAAGAAAATGGCCCACACTTACATACAATAAAATGAGCTATAAACATTTTAGTATTTCTTAGAAATAAGAAGAAAATATTTAGACTATATTAAACTTTCGTCAACATCACTAATTAAAAAAAAATTTTTTTAACTACTATTTGTTATGATAGAAATGTTTCTATAAAATAATTTGCTAAATGGTATGTACATTGTTTAGTTTATATGTGATATATTTGCCTTTTTTTTTTAAAGATAAAAAATAAAAATTTGTATTTTTCAATCTGGTAAAAATATGTATATGATAAAATTGTATTCTACAGCTAATCTGTTAAATGTTTATGAATTCCTTCTTAAAACCATAATAATATGTTCATTCTTTTTCATATTAAAAAAATCAATTATTTTGATGAAAATCTTACAACTTCACTACAAAATACATTAAAACAGTGTTACAGGAGGGAGCCAACCTGGAAAGATAAATACGATGCACTATATTTTGATTTACTTTTAAAAGACCACATCTTACTACCCATCGGGGATATCCATATTTGGTAAAATTAATGAGTTAGGGATAAGGGAGGTAGAATTTGGATGAAACATCCTCACATTTGTGTGGCGGGAGAGGGTTTGGAAACTACTTGTGGAAAACCATCTTCGATACATACAGCCACAATTCAAACTCTAACTTCCCCTTTATCGACAAACTAGACTAGAGGATCTTGACATCGAGTTTGTGTGCACAACGATTCAAGTTAGGCTTTATTAGATACAAGTAACCTTCTCTCATTTCTTCATACACTACTTCCACTTTCTCATCACTATTATTGCTTACACAGAAGAGAAGATGGAAAATTGAAGAAATACGTTAGGGTGACCTGGTGGTCTAGGGGTAAGGTGTCAGACCTCTGTGCTGAGGGTCCGGGGTTCAATCCTCGGTCCAGGCACAGATTTATCTGAATGCCAAACCCTTCCTTCACCTCTGACAAGACGTGTATTAATCACAACTTGTGAATGTGAGGAATGCCAGGCCTCCACCGTGGTTCGGATTCCACGTTAAACTGTAGGTCCTCCATTTCATCTCACAATAACCATTGCACATTAGCGTAAGTGCGTACAACCCAAACGGGTAGTAAGACGCGGTGCTAATAATAATAATAAGAAGAAGAAGAAGAAATACGTTAACTTGTTTTATTCAAAGTCTAATCTATCTATCTTTATGGGTTTTGCCTCTTCCCTATCACTTATATGAAAAACACTTCATTAGTTTAAAGTGTTTTACACTATCTTCATATGTCTTACTTATTCATTAGGTAATTATTAATATTACTACTTTATTTCATGTCATAAAACACCTTATATGAAGCATTATATATGTATGAAATAACATAGCTCTTAATAAATAAACATATAAGATTGATTTGTTACGTGGTATAATAGTTAAAAATTGCTTTATGAATATATATATATATATATATATATTTATCTATGTATAAGCAATTTTAAAAGAACGTACAGTAGTGCTGTGCACTGCTTTATTATGTAGATAATATTCTAATCATAATATTTATATTAACTCTATGAGTATTCTGTACGATATAAAACTATATTTATGTAAGATATAGCAGTTGTGAATCCAAACAAATTATTTATATGTGCTATGTAAGAATAATTATGCTCAAATCGCTGGTCATAAATTAATAAAATATATTTGAAATGGTCATCAACATACTATTGCTTTGTTTTATAAAATTACCTTTACATCTTATCACAAGTCATCATTACCATGAATTGTTTCCAGCCTGTGACCAGGCCCGTTTAGTAAAATGCCTCCATCTCCCTCTGTCCCTCCACCATTCTTCCTCCTGCACTCTCTTACCATCTCTTCCTTGGTTTCCCTTGTGGTCTCTTATCACAAGTGAACTCTTTTAATAAGTTATATGGTATTGTTAAAAGATTCCTAGGATATATTTACAATGTCATAGATATAAAAACATGTTTGCATTTATTGTATAAATCATTGTGAGTCATCCCATGGCCTAATGACTTGATCTCTTGTGGCTCACCAATCTCAACAGTTTTTTTAAATAATAATAATAATAATATAAAAAGTCATACCCGTGATATGCATAGTTAATAAACCGACAGCACAAAAACAGTCTTCAAACTAACTATATTAATATGATTATAATACAGAGTGAAACTCTTTAGTCTGGCACATTTTGAATCTCCGTCATCAGTTTGAGGGGCGGCCATATTAGCAGTAGAAAATGCCAGAATTATTTACATTTGAAGTCGAGTGCTTTGGCTTATATTCTGGTTTTATTTTAAACCTTAATTATGTATTACAAGAGACCAGGAGTTGTGGAAGAAAGTGATAGTGTTAGCAAGCGAAAGCATCAAATCATCATCTATTCTTGAAAAGGTGTAATTACTGAAATAAATAAAATAAAGGGACTTTGGTAAAGGCTTTATGTGAGTTTTATGGCATTGGTTGATCAAAAGTTTATAAAATACAGAAGCAAAAGGAGCAGATTTTTAAGTTTGTTGTTGAGAATGAAAATCAGAAACATTTAAAGTGTTGGGAAACTTTGAAAGTTCAAAAGAGTATGTACTTACACAGTGCGCTTATAAAGTGGTTTAAGCTCAGGTGTAGTGAATGTGTAAGCATTTCAGGTGAGATGTTTATGAAGAAGGCCAACATTTTTCATTAACAACTAAACGTAGACTACTATTGGCAGGAATAATGTCTGTATAACATCCTGCTTTAAGCTTTATTCTACCCTTCGGCATATCAATACATATGCAGAGCAGGTGTAGGAAAACCTTTTGGCATTGGAAAGCTGCATGTCACTTAACAGATTCCTCATAAAGCTGCACACTCTATGCGCAATATATTTTTCTTAAAGTTGCCAAAATATTATAATGTAACCATAGATAAACAGATAGATCAATAAGAGTGGTTTTTTTTTAAAAGCATGCTTTAAAAATAACAATATTTTAATTTTAAATTAATTAAAATACACACAGAATCTATAATGATATAAAGAAGAGTTTGTCTGTCTGTCATGAGTATTGTGCGATATCTAACACATGCAAAGGTCTGAAATTTTAAAATTAGAGCCCCTGTGTACAAACATGTGCACCTCGAAGCTGGAATTTTAAATTTTTGTATAGATTTTTTTAAATTTATTAGAAACTGGGTCAAAATAAATAAACTGTAGACACACATGTCAGGTCCTAAGGGTGTCATACTTAAGAGTTTAAACCAGTACTATTATTTCATATTTGTATAGTTTTTTTTTTTTTTAGTATTTAAATACATTTAAAAGTGATATTTGTTTATAACCATTCCTAGTACTTTTTTTATATTTCTTACGGCCTATTTTGTTTGTTGTAATATGTAGATTGATCCTCAAATCATGAAATATTTACCACATTGTTATGGATAGTAATTAAATCATCAATCATCTTGTATTAGTAAAACTCATTCTAATTCATAATGTGAAGAATAAACTCTATTTGTAACATCCACAGACAATATAGGTAAAATAAAACTCCATGTATTTGATCATATCTATGTGGAATTTCTAAATTAAAATTTTATCTGAAAACCTTTAGGAACTAAGTATCCATTGCGAGTTCATGGACAATATTCTAATAAAACATTTTTAATGTGTTGGGTTTTAGGGTACCTAGGCTCTTTTTTACCTTGACATATTACAAGATATACTGTAGCGTATCCCTGTGATTCCCAGCCAGGGTTACGAGAAACATGGTTGAGGTTCCATGAGAATATGCAAAATCTTTCTTTTTGTTGGTCAGTTCATAATTTTTGGACAATGTTGAAAAATGCTTTGAGAACTTGTGTAATCAAAGAAAATGAAGAGAACAATGCCTGTGATAATGTTAAAAGTGAGATTAGTGAGAATATTTTCAAGCCACGTTTAATTACCCAGGATAGTAACTAGTAAATAGAAATAAGGACTAAATACTCTTGAAACATTTTTATTTAAAAGTATGGGATGGTTATTATTTACCAACCCTACATGTTTACATGTATATTTTGTAATAAAGCCCTGCCAAAGCTAATATGTGTCAGCCAAGTAGAGGTTTGTGCGAGTTTTCCAAATATTTTCAGGGTACCCCCAAACAAAAAAGGTTGGGAATCACTGGACTGTAGCCCATTAAGAGGTAAGTTGGTTATCTTTCATGGTAAGTGGAATATACATGAAGAGAGACCCAAACATTATTTCAATAGGTCTGAAAACAGTCTTTCAAAACTGTACATAAAAAAATATCTCAAATCACATTAGTAGAACTGGATGAAAATATTACAATCTTTTTTTTTTTTTAATATCTATAATAATACCTACAAAGTTGTACAAAAAAGTATTTATTTTTTACAATATTTAAAATTTTTTTTATTAATTCCCACAAGAGTGTACAATTAATACTGGGTAGTATACCTAAATAAAAAAAAGTCTATTATAAAATTAAAACAAATGGGGTTGGGGGTTACAAAAACTTAAGTACAGAATGTGGAGGAAAGTATTAGTTTAGGAAAACATTTAATATGGAAACAAAATATTATATTGCTTGTTTAGTATTCCAATAAATTGTGGGTACAGTGACGACTAAACTATCCCTTGTGTCAAAATAAAAATTTAATTTGTTTATTAAGTTATGCTAAATGAATTTTGAGAGTTAAGACTTAGATATGTTGATCTATAAAATAAAAAAATTAAGTTCTTAAGTTAAGTTGTTTTTAAGTGGACACTATATAATGTGATTTAGAAAAAAAAAATTAGAAAGTTTTTATAGTAACATTGTGTATGATTATGAACAATTATAGAAATTAAAATATTTCATCATTATATACAATGGTCAAATGAGTTTATGAATAGTCTAAAACATAGAAACTGTTTATGAGGATGATCAATTTTGAATGATTACACTACTAAATGTATGCCAGCTTGGCAATATTTCACAAGCCTTTAAAAAATATTATTATACAAATTTGGTGGTACATCCAAAGAAGAACATATGTTAGTGCCCTTTCTAGAGTATGACACCTAAAATATTTGAGCCAATCAAAACATAAATCACTTTAAGATCACAAAAGTCGCAGGGCAGCAGTACTTTGATCTGAAATGTTTATTCCACAAAAAGAACATGATCCATTTTAACGTCAAACTCCTGCGTCGGAATATTGTCCAACACCTGCTGTTTGAAGGCTAGCCCCACGGTGACTGGAGGAGTGTTTTGCAGCTGGCGACACTTTGTGAGGTATGTGTCGTAGTAGCCTTTACCTCGACCCAAGCGAGCACCCTGGCGGCTAAATGCCAAACCTGGTACTACAATGAGGTCCAGCCCACCTGCATGGATAGATATATAATCATTACCAATCAATGTGTGTTCTTTATAAACTAAATATATTTGTAATAAAATACAGTAGAAGCCTGAGAGAGCGTGATTGTCAGTGGTATTTCGATATTTTAGAAGGTGACTCGTAAAGTGAGAAATGATGAGGTGAAAGGATGGGGGTGGTCAGGGTAGGGGTGGGTGGGGACTACTACAATACAATGCATCTCAAACATAGAAATAAAAAAAACTTACCAGTGATACACTTTACTCATATGAAACACGAAACACAATCACTAAAACAGTAAGAATGATTTTATTTGCGAGACATACTCTTCACAGCGTTATGGTATATCCGAATCCGCAGTATATCTGACTGCACTATATTGGGCTTCTATTGTAATTTTGAAAGGTACTAGAAGGCCTTATTTTTTTTAGACAGGTTACAACAACAGAGTTGCCCCTATTTTCTCACTACCAAATTTAATGTGTTTTCAGAAGGTGTTCCTATTTTCCCAGCCAGCTTAAATTGAAGAAAATAGTACAATTTTATCTTTCATCAAACTTACTTAGTGTGAAGTCATGTACCTAACTTTTCTTTCACAACCCTTTTTCACAGGGTTGTAAGATATGTTTGATTCAAGATGCTTAGTTCTACAGTTCACTTTTTTTTTTGTCAATCCAAAGACCATCTATTTTAAGCTTTTAGTTAAATCTCCCAAATTAACAGTTTTTTTCAGTATTTTCACTAAATTTTGCAAAATTCCCTATATTTTCCTGTTTTTTCCAGTACACAAAAAATTCCCTGTGATTTCCCGGCTCTCCCAGTTTTCCGGGTGCATGTCAACCCTGACTAAGTGAGAGAACCACCCTGACATGTCATTTCTAATTGTAGAGACAGTAAGCTGTATAAAGACAGAGGATTAAATAGAGAGAGTGATAAGATAGGTAGGAAATAGTTATGAATTACCTTATTTATCATTGTGCATCTTATACCTGATACCAACATGTGAAACACAAAACGTAAAGAATTGTTTTGTAAAAACCAAGAGTTTTTGCTGCTCCTAGTGTGATTTACTCTAGCCAGAGGTATCAGGGCTCAACCCTTGCCAGTTGCACTGGGGGGAGATTTAACACATTGTGGATTCATCATTCACTCTAAATGTATTGTGTATATGATATTATTACCATCCCAAAGAGGGACTATCTAGCATCGTGCATGTAAGACGGAGATTTTTGCTTCAACACTACCCAAGACCGAACAGCGAATCGAACCACGTGTTGTTAGCACTTACAGCAAGCAGGCTGCCCCAACCAACCCCTACTATTCGGCAATCCCGTCATCACTAGATAGCTTGGGAACTTCCCTTCCCCACTCCCAGAGACATGTGAGTACCAGCGTCAAGGAGGAGGTCAGAGACTCAGCCCTAGGTATAACCTTCTTTTCCCAAGATAATGACCTTAAGTTGCTCAGCGGGGCCTCGTGGAGGTGTCCTGACCAGCTGTCCCCGACCGAGATTAGGTACACACTACCAACTTCTTAGGGTGTGACTGGTGGGAGGCTCCTCTCCCATACTCCCACACACTAGTGACTACAGAGATCTACCCTCGAAACACGCCCAACCAGACAGCAGGTTGCTCTGTCTAGCCAGGCCAAGAAGAACGTTGCCAGGGGGCCGCCAGCATGGAGGCACCCTGTAGAGATTTTGGGCGAGTGAATCTGAGGCAGGCAGATTTCTATTTCCTACACTCTCCCATCAAGAGATCCATCAAGCTAATGTGTAATCCCACGAGGGGGTAGACTATGTTTGAATCCCCTAAGAAACGCACAGCACCACCTTGGTGTTACCCAAGGAAGTTTTAAAATAAGAATTTCATCCTCTTAAAACAAACATTAGAGCAGTGCCTTGAAGAATTAACTCTTATTCCAGGGTGTCATAGGATTGATCTAAGCCTAATAACAATGGCAATAGCATACATAATAATTCTGTTTGCACTCTATCAAATTGCAGCACCAACTCGGCACCGATTTACAAATTTGTGTCACATTTTGTCATGCTTTAAGAAGTTGGGCTAGAATATTATACAATATAACTTATTTAATTCGAAGTCCAAGGTATATCTAAAAGCTTTTTAAATATTCAAAATTCAAATTAATTATTTTTATGAATATATAAGCAGCTAGTACACAATTAATATATAATCACCAAATATGCTACATATAAACACACACATTGTATAAATTATATTCTACATAAAACTCACATACACAATCTAAACATACATGAAAAATCAAGAAAAATTTAAATATAAAATATAAAAACTTAAAGGAAAAAAAAAACACAATAATTGCAGACTTAAGTTTTTGCCATTACATTTGAAAAAATTAGTTATCTTGGTTTGTTATAATTTGCTTATCTTGACACAATAAATAAAATCTTCAAGTTAACTGATTACATTAAAAATGTTGTCTTTTACATCAGTGAATCTTCTCAGGTTTTCCATAACTGTAAGTGCTTCAGAAATGGATGGTATTGGTTCTTCTCTTTGGATGTCTGTTCTGTCTTCTTCATCTAATGATTCTTGGATATTTTTGTTCTTTACTTCTTCAAGAATCCCCCCAATCTGTCGGCATTCTACTGTCATTAAATTAGGTTGGAAATGAGTAGAAAATCGAAAAAATTAACAAGGTATAGGCTTCGAATTATCCAAATATTTCCTTCTAAAATTCAAAATAAATTTTATTTTTGATTATTGATATTAATAAGAATTTAATGGGGAGTCAAGGTGGGTTCGAACTATCCAATTTTTTGAATTAACCAATGTCAAACTATCCAAAGCTCCCTATTATGACAGAAATCTAGAGATTTGCTGGCACAAAATTATATTTAGGTTATTTTCTCTTAGGGCATTTTACATCCAGTTTTGTCCTTCACCAACCACATGTAAGGTCAATACAACTTTTGGTTTAAAGGCTTTCAAGGCTGGTATTTGGACTAAAACTGTTGTTTTCAGGCTTAAGCCGCATTGAAGAAATAATAATTTACAATGTAGTTAAAACAGCTATAATTTCTTTACTAGGGGGGGCTCAAAGCTTTGAAAACTTCGACTGCACTTTGAATATTCATTTGATTCGAGAGTAAAATTCCGGATTCGACAATTTACGAAGCGTCACAAAAAATTAAAATTAAAGTTAAAGCATACATTTGTGTTTAATTTTTTTTCATTTTCTGCTGTTATTTCCATAACAAATTAGTGTTCACATATAAAAAATCTAAAATAATTAAATTACATTTTGTGACAATATATTCAGTTAATACTTTAAGACGAAATAATTATATATTAATAATATTTGAAATATAGCATTTTGTAAATTATATTTAATACCTAATTATTTAATTTTATTCGATTTGACTTCGCTTCAAATTGAAAAAGTGGACTTAACACAACCATACTGTTTACTTTAGGAGAGGTGGCTCATATTATGATAATCTTAATATATATAATTCTTCTGTATGTGTGTATGTCACTGAACTCCTCCTAAACGGCTGGACCGATTTTGATGAATTTTTTTGTGTGTGTTTGAGTGGGTCCGTGGATGGTTTAGATTCACAATTGGACTGGGTAGATGGCGCTGCAATCGGGTTTTAGGATTTATTTTGTATTTTTTAGGGATTTTTTGGGGGGATTATTTTTTTTAGGTTTTTTGCGTATCAGAACATGTAACCTCAAAATTTCACCCCCCCCACCTACACCCCCAC
>CABFWO010003206.1:30362-70501 GCA_902155825.1 Timema genevievae | reverse complement strand
CCCACAATATTTATAATAATGAATATAATATTAATATTTGACCGTTAAAAAAATCATAAGTTCATCAATAATTGACCGCGAAATGGCAAAAATGAAAAGATGTTTTATTTTGTGTGATGTCTTGACAAATACTGAATTTGTAATATTTGTGTAACTCACTAATTGGAGTTGATTGTGAATTTGTAATTGTGATGATCACATTTGTTTTATAATCGAAATCAATTATGCCACCCAAATGAAAAGTCAACGTTCGGGCAGGACAACATCTGTCGGGTCCACTAGTTATATATAAAACAGCACAAAACCAGTACAAAATAGTAACCTTAACATCATATTTTGTACCACACTTATTATTTTATGTTTATTATTGGAACCGTGACTATACTCCATTCCCAGTAGGAATTACTCTCTGAAAGGTCTTTTTTCCTACCAATATCCTACTATATAATAGATTTCTGGTAGGGAAAAAGGCCTTTCAGAGAACAATTCCTACGCTGAACAGACTTTACTTCACACATTAGCTAGCGGTACAATAATCATCTGAAACTTTTGCACTGACTAGCCCAAATTTTTTACTCTACTTCTATATTTACCTATGGAGCTTGTATTGTAACATTAAATGACCAAAATATATCTTACCTGTGTTTAAGGCATTCTCCCTTTCATCGGAAATGAGAGGTTGTCGGATGTTCCATTTGGTGAGTGGTAAGCTTTCCAATTCCTGTAGTGTGTTCACCCTTAGCATGTCCATGTGTGTGCTGTCTGTTGCATATCTATGTTAATATAATACTATTTAAATACAAAATCACAGTGGAACACTACCTGTTCAGGTTATATGCTATCGGGAGATAGCATAGAGATAGCACCAGCTCCAATCTGTCCCGGATAAAATGTAAGGGCAGAGAACCAAGAAAATAGATTTACTAACAACAAATACCGTCACCAAGTCACAGTGAGAAGAGTGCTAGCCGCTGCCTAAAGAGAGAGGTCTATGTTTGTTAGCAACTTTCAATCAATTCTATCAATATAATAGCGGCATTTCACCTTGGGAAACAATGCAGCTCACTAACAGAGAGAGGATTGCAATGTAGAGGTCTGGGTTTGAATCTTGCCTGGGGATGCTGAAGCATTTTCCCCCTATTTGGTTCCCCACCCCTACGTCCCACAAATGCAGGAACATTTTCTATAAATTCTAACTTTTTGTAACTACCCTCTCAGTGTATGGGGATAGCCTGGATTGTTGGTAAAATTCGTTGCACACACTCAATAATTTATATATATATATAATACTTAGTATTTATTTAGGTGGAATTGAGCCAGTGTCCCCTGAATTGTAGTCAATCTTCTGAAGAAAGTGAATAGGGAAATTGCTATTTTGGAATTAACTTAAACTTTAGCACCAATCAGCATTTCAGCACATGACATACTAAACTAGCTTAAATTGAAACTTGGTAGGTATATTTAACATAAGTACCTACTACGTATTATTTAGCACAGACAATTAATAATCTACAGAAGATAAGTTGTACAGACTCCTTTTTAAAATAAAAATTATGTAATGATCAAAATAAAGAAATAGTGTTATTGATATTTTGCACTGAAGATAAAGAAATTTGCCTACTTTCTTGCACAGTTTGCAATATTATTTTACACATATTTTTAATTCTTTAAAGTTTAATAAAAAAGTTTTCACTGTATGTATTTTATGAAAAAAATTAACATAATTTCCCTACATTGTCACAACACAAAAATAAAATAAATATGATTAGAGAAAGGTTTGTTCTAGAATTTACTTCTATTAAAAAATGCTGCTATATTATGCAAAGAAGAGGAACTATTAGTGTCCAATGATAGTAACGGCGGTTTTATCATACTGTTGAAAAGTAACTAAATAATACTTAGATATTTATAATCTTTGCAAATATATTTCATCACTTTGACAAGGGATGTAAACCAAATTCAGTTGTCAAAGTGTAAAAATATGCTTGGGAGACGGATTAATACGAAACAGTTTTTAATAGTGTCTGACCAAACATTTGGCTTCGGCCACCTTCGGCAAAATAATCGGCTTTGGCCAAATTTAGACCGAAGGTTTCGCTGAAGCCGAAGGTTTATTTAACTTATCTTACCTAATATACGCTCATGGGTGCAGCGCGGGAGCGGTCACGTGACACGTGACAACTGACAAGTCACTGAATGTTGGATTTAGGCGTCCGGTCTGTAGTCAGTAATGGCGACACATGGTCCGTGTTTACTATATCTAGTGTTGCTATCGGATCTATTAAGAACTTTTCCCTCTAACCATGGCTAATGTAATTAATTATAATATACATATAAGATAGCTGCTTAATTTTTAATACAGGACTGGATGGCAATAAAAACTCATTTGGTCACTTTTTCAAAGCCAAATATTAAAAGGAAGAAGTGATTGATATTTTTGTCATACTTCTATTTTGTCTTTATATTATCTTGTATCACAATTTCGGAAATGTATTCTACTTTATTTTATCAACAATAAAAAATGTGACCTGTTATTTAAATAAACACAATCTTAAATTTAAAATGCAACAGAAATTGTATTTAACTTAAAAATAAGAATTTTTCACAATATGTACGATTTCTTCGGCTTCAGTTATGGTTTCGGCTGAAGGTGAAAAATAAAACGAAGTTTGACTGGAGCTTCGGCCAAAAAAAATGACCTTCGGTTGGACAATAACTTTTAAGTTTTTTTCAAGTGTAGCAAATCAAATTTTCTGCGAAGCAACTTTACAAGCGTTACAGAGAGGAACTCTCTCTAGGCTTGTTAAACTAAGAATTTAATCCCTTAAAAAAGACATACCCTCTTAAGAAGGTCACCTATCAGAGTGCTGAAACACAATGCATTAATCAAGAATCCTCGCATTATATAAATGTGGTTACACCAAAATGGGGTAGAAAGATATTTCCATGTTTCTATATTGTTAAAAATTGTAGATTTTAATCTTCATAAATTTGAAAAATGACACCTAGACATGAGAATCCTGATACTAATGTCCAGGTCATTGTTCAAAATTATGAATATGATACTTGATGCGACTATATCCATAACTTAAAGATCATTTTTATATTCTAAGGTTCACTATTTATGTACAATTTAATTGTACAAGCCCTAGATTTTTTCCATTTTCATTTTATGTTTTATAGTTTTTAAAGATTTTATGTAAAAATATGAATTTCTCTCATACAAAATATCACATTTATGAGCTCAAAGAAGATGGTTGAAGCCAAAGATCTAGCCTTTCTCAGACAAACAGAAGAGAACAATGTAATAAAATTGAAATTGATTGTTTTAGTGCTTTAGAATATTTAAAATTGGCTTTCTGATAAGAAGGTATAAAAATGAGAAGATAGGTTGGTGCTATTGGCTGTTTTAGTGTCAATGAATCTCGCTACCTTAAAATAATAAAAATATGTAATACAATGCTAAAATATCGATTTAGAATGCTTTAAGTTTAAGCACTCGAGGGATGTGATTATTTTAGCATAGTAGGACGCGTCATCAAAAAATTAGTTTAAGGGGTGGGGATGAGAAAGGTGATTTAGAGAAAATGCAACCACATTAGTTTGGAGAATAGGAAAATCATATGTGAAAATTCACCGTCAAATCATTTAGCCAGAATTCGAACCCAGACTTTTCAATAGACTGCATTCAAGCAACTTGTGTCTAGTGCCTTAGATTGCTCAGTCAATAATGTGTATGTGTATATATATATATATATATAATAATAGTTTAAATACAAAATGTAGGTTTTTGTGAGTGTTTTTTGAGGGTTGAAACTCATGTTTATCAAAATTGTGTTTATTTTGTAATTTTTAAATTGAGAATGGAACCTTTAAGTCCTCAAGGTGGGGATGCAACACAAGAAAAGCTCAGTGTTTTTGCAGTTTTTACAGAAACATATTTTTTTTGTCAAAATAAATAAAACATTGCTTCAATACAAGCATAGAGTTTAATTTTGTTCACCTGGTGACCTCAACAGTTGTTGAATATCTGTCAAGGGTGTCCTGGAATTTCATTAAAACCTTTTTCTCTTTTCTCTCCCTTTGTCAGTCCGCGGCTCACTAACTTGAAGGTACCTAGGCGTACAATGCACTCGAGCACACCAGAGCGAGACAGCACCAATATCAGTGCTTAATGGTTAAACATGGAGGAGCTGGTTTTAATGTTCAGAAAAGAGGAGTGTCCTGCTTAAAGCCAGGCATATGACAAGAAACTCTAAAAGTAGAAATATTATGAATTACAGTTTGTGTTTATAGTGATTGTTGTCAGGGCCAGTTTAAGGCGTGTGCGACGTGTGCAATCGCATACACAAAAAAATTCAGGGGGGGCGCCAAAGTGGCCCAAAATATATAAATATTTTGTTTTTATCTGGGAAAATATAAATATATATAAGAATTGTAAGAAGAATGCCTATTTCCTAAATTAATATTTACATACATATCAAACAGAGTAATTTTTTATTTCAAATTAGTGAATTAGAATACACTAACAAAGTAAATACATTTTGAAGGTTGCTCGGCGCTACGCATCCATCGAACTCCATTGAATGTACTAAGTTTACTGTCAAGTACCAATTCAAAATATGCCTATAGAAACATGTGGGTAGCTTTAAGGATTATACTCACCATACCCTATGTCAGCTGATTCAGATGAGCGAAAACTAAAAGATGTTAAGGATGAAAACACAAATACGTCATCATCTGACTGTTATAGAATAGTAGATTTTTAGTTATTTAAAAAAATCGCCAATAAATGTTTTTATAAATAGGGTCTAGTTTTAAAATTGCCATATATGGTATTCTCCACAATTATTTCAGATGGCGGGAGAGGGGGGTGCAAAATGTGAGTTTTGCACACACAAAATTTTTGCCTTAGACCGGCCCTGATTGTTGTTATTCCTTAATTCACGGTTAGTCACCCTCCTAGTAATTAATAATTAGCCTATTTTGTGGCAAGTCCACACATTTCCTCTAGTATTTATTGATCTTTGGTGCCAAAACTTCACATTTCATAATTAAAATGATTTACCTTGGTATAAAACATATTTTCCCTGTACGGAATATATCCTCCAATATGTGTGATGTCCTTACTTCATCATCCATATGTAAATATATGGAGACTCTGTTACTTTTTTGGTATTCCGGCAGTGATAACAACTGGTAACAAATATGAACAAACACATAAATTAAATAAATCACTGTGGATGTGGAAAAACTAATAGTTTAAGGAGTGTGGATTGGGACAAAATCCAAGAGTACACACAATATTAGATGAATAGTGAAAAAGATCAGGTGGAAAATTCATATAACATGAATATAAAATTGATATAATTAAAAGTGAAAATATTGAAATAGTATTAAGATATTAAAAAAAAAAAGACAGAAATTTGAAAATGTTTTTTAAAATGTATTTTTAACTACAATTCATCATTGGAATACAATAAAATGTAAGTGTAGTTTTTACTGTATTATTCATAAAAAAGTATTTTATTAACATTTAATAACTTATTATAATATACACAATTATAAACAACACACTAAAACTAATTTAATAAAAAAAATTGTTTTAATTAAATTGTATTAAAATATATGTATATAGCTTATCTTGTATAATAATAGGCTAGTGTGATTTTTTGGTAACATCCGAAAGCTAAATGAGACAAGCATAAGTTGACAAGTTTCGAGACTTAAAACTAGTGTCAATCTCAAATTCTTAGGTTGAAAAATAAACTAGAATTTAAAATAATTATAACATATATTTATAATTAAGAATATGTATAATTTTATGAGTGGTGGGGGAAGAAGATTTCTTACTCTATATCTTATTTTCAGAAACTCAGGATGACCTTAAAATGACATTTTTAGGGCTTAAACTTTTAAAAATTCCATACCCTCCAGAGCCTCCGGTAGCAACCCCCAAGGCCGTAGTCAGGGAGGGGGTTTTCAGGGTTCAAACCCCCCCGAAATTTTTTGAACAAAATATATATGGCTTTATTTATGGTTCAAACAATATTAAAATTAATGTAAAAGTACTAAATTAGGGGGCTGTGTTACCATAAAAAGCACTTCAGAGAGCTTCTAGAGGTGTTTATTATTTAGAATTTTTTCTAGCCTTTGGCAATTATGATGTTATGTTGTCATAAAAAAATTCAGATAGCTTCTAGAGGTGTTTAATATTTAGAATTGTTCCTTTTGTTCAGCGGTTAGGGGGTTATGTTGCCATAAAGAAACATTTTAGAGAGCTTCTAGAGCTGTTTAATATCTGGAGTTTGTCCTAGCCTTCTGCAGTTAATGGGTTATGTTACCATAAAAAAACACTTTAGAGAGCTTCTTGAGCCATTTAATAATTAGAATTTGTCCTAGCCTCCGATAGTTAGGGGGTAGTGTTGCCATAAAAAACACTTCAGATAGCTTTTAGAACAGTTTTTTATTTAGAATTTTTTCTAGCCTCCGTCAATTGGGAGATGGGCCCACCAAACCCCCCCTGAAATTATTGGCTGGCTACGGCCTTGGCACCCCCTTCTCCATGCATCCCACCCAATGTTGAAATCCACGAGCCGCGACTAATAATTAGTGGTCTAAATTAACTACCCTAAGGTGACCACATGCAAGGTGAGATTTAAGAAAATATTCTCTTTGGTAGGGTTAATTTCCCGCCAAAAAAGTATTACAGGGAAAATCAGGGTTTATCCTTAACATTGGTTCGCTGATATAATCACTTGACTAAAAATAGAGTCACATTATTTCCTCTAGAAATTATTACAGCAATCTAATAACAGCACAATAAAAATCGCTCAAATACCAACCGCGAACCAAACTCCAGCCTCTTGGATCAGTCAATTATTCAAGCTTTAACCAATGTTTGTTATTATCAAAAGCGTGTACACAGATCATTATTAAGTTTGACGTAGCTAATTTCCTTTGTCTCAATAAAGATATACTTTTGTTATATTTTAATATAAACTTTTTTATTTATATACTAATCGAATATACTAATTATTAAGTTGGGTTTATATTCATGAATTATATTGACGGTTTATAATGTGACAGTATTTAAAGTCTTACTTAAATTGTTGGTAATTTATTCATAGAAATTGTCCCTAAGTTTTTTTGCACTAGGCACTAAATATAAGTTCTTTAAAAATACCTGATGGTCCGCGGGTCGTACACACGTCACTGGGTGAACCACGAGTTCTTTTAAGAATATTGGGGTACGATGCTGATTAAACAAGATTAAAAACACACACAGAATATTCAAGGTTTTGATTACTAAAAATAAAACAACACTTGCACTGATATAATTAAATTAACTACAACTAAACAAGACACTCAAATAATCATAATTAAGTATACAAATTAATAAGCTAATAAGAACACATACAATTGAATCAAACTAAATAAACAAATTAATAACAATAAAACACATAATACATATTAAAATATTTAAAACAGTCAAAAAATGTTAATTACTAACACGGTTCACAACAATAACTAGGTCACCCGTGTAGTCCACATTGTCTCCGCGCATGACACATTGTGCTGACATGTGCTATGTAAAGGCTGGATTCACTGATTCTCTCCCGGGTAAGCCAACTCATTCGCTGGACACGCTAGCCCCACTCACTGGACACGCTAGCCCACTCCCGGGCACGCTAGCCCGGACGCGCCGGTCCACTCATTCGGCCAGTGTTGCCAACTCTATAGTCTCTAGCGATAGTACATGGACCTGAAATGGATTGTATTTTTACCGGTAGGATACAACTTTCTGACATTATATTGATAAACCCACCGATTTTCATAAAAAATAATAATTGATGTAAAATATGTTACTTTATAGCAGGGTCATAGGATATTACTTTTAGAAAATATCCTAAAATTGGATTGTATAGGTGGTGAAATTATATCAAAAGTAGTATCCAGATCGTACAATTAGCAAAACTACATTCGGCCACCCTCAACTCGGACTGAGGATCGACTGGATATCGCCGACGGTGTATATATAGGGTAGCAGTCAGAGTCTAGAACTATCCATTTCCAGAATACACTACTTGGTTCAAATAAAGTGAACCCAAACTCTTCTATATGCGCAACTTCTCTTCCAAGAAAGCTCCGCCCAGCACCACTATAAGCCCCTCGGCAGACAGGTTCGCCTGTTAGACAAGGATGGAGCGAGAGAAGAGAGAGAGGACAAAAGTTGCAAGTGTAGCGGTCAGCACAGTCGAGCACTAATATTGTTACAATATTATACACAATCGTAGTCGTTGACGTAACAAAACAACATTTCAAACATGAACAAAGAAGGTAATAATTTTAGTATGTGTATACTGGTATTTAATTGGCAATAGACTCTCCTCGCATTCTCTTTGACTGATACGTCTCAACTCTCAAGTTGAATGATTCCTACACTTCATGTATAACGTATAAACATTAATTAATAAGTTAAATCAACTTTGTGCATTGTACACTATTCACTACTAGCAGAGGTACCCGGCGTTGCCGAGAGATTGCGTGGTTACCCCTAGCAAAGCTTATCTTTGTTTTAAGAAGACAGAAAAAAAAGCCCCACCATTTTATGTATTCTGACCCGATTTTCAATCAATTAAAAAAAAAATCAAATCTAAACTTTAAAATTCCTGACTCGAGGTGCATGTTCGAGCACAGGGGCTGCTAATTTTAAAATGTCAGACCTCTCCATGCAGTAGATATCGCGCAACGCTCATGACATTCAAATTCTTCATTTTATAAAAATATAAAATATAGGTTTCACTTTGTACCGACTATAATGGTACCTATTATTGAAAAGAATGTATGTGAACTTGTTGCACACTATTCACTCTTAGCTGTGCGTATGAATGAATATAAACCCAGCCTAAGACATAACGTACCTTTGAGGTTATCAGTTTGGATTGATTCTCCTTCTCTTGAGCAGTCAACGATGCAAGAATCTTTTTAACTTCTTTACGTAGCGCATCCTTCATAATCTTCATGTTGGATTGCTAGAGTGTAGGAATCATTTGATGTTATCATAGGATTACATCAATTACATGTACTTATATACTGTACTTTGTTTATTAAAAACACAATATTAGTGAATTATTAAATAAGAAGAGACAGTTAAACAGAGCGTGTTGTAGGCCTACATTATGTTCTAGCAAAGATAATACTTTTGTGTGGTATTTATTATGTTTTATTTGATTATACATGACATGGTATATTACCAAGAAGTGGGTGACCTTGAAGCTTATCTGTGTGACCCTCGACTTTTATTAGATAAAGCATAAAACATATTTGTCTTGGTATATACATTTTCACGAATAAAATTAATAGTCTCCTTTTGGAGCAAAACATGTCAATGTACGCAGTGTATATATTTATTTATATTGATGTAGGTTTTGATTAAGAGCGTGCGTTACTAACTGGCGGTGTGTGTATGTGTGTATGTATGTGTGTATGTGGAAGGGGGAAACAAGCATTCCCCCAGTTAATGTTAGAAAAGTGAATGCCCCTTGATGCTATTTGTAGCGATCAACGTTTGGAGAATTTTTGAAAATCATACTCTTTTAAAAGCTGTTTAGAATAGTGATAATCCCTAAATTTTTTAGATTTAGATACTTCTATAGGCAATTTGGTGTAGTCTCTCCTTCCTTCGGCAAATTTTTGAAAATTGAATGCCTCTAAAAGCTATTTTTAAAAGTGCTCACCAAATTTTGTTTTGTAAATTAGATTCCCTATAATATTTTCGAGGTGGTCCCGACCCAGATTTATTTTTTAAATTGGTATCCCCCTACAAGCTATCTGAAGTAGTCTTCCACTAGCAAATTTTTAAAATTGGATACCCTTGTAATGGTCCTCGCCTGGAATTTTTTTTGAAAAGCGAATGTCTCTATAAGTTATTTGAAGTATGATACAAGACCATCTTTAAACTTTATATTAAAAACTTCAGAAAAGTTCACGAGTAGGGGGGACTTGAACCCCCAACCACACTTTCCTTCACTATAATAGCTATCATTGGTAGAGCTATAAAAATAAATATTTTGAAAATATTGTGAGATTAAAATAATATGCTTCTCCGCCGAGTTCTCCCATATTATTTCCCTTAAAAATATATTATTTTACCATGGCTGACTGAGATTATAGTGTAAAGATGGTTACTACTATTTTAAATTAGCATACTTAAAAATTTAATTAACCTATAAATAATATTCTTTAAATTTAAAAACGACACCTTGGCACGGGAATCGAATCCGGGACCAGTGACTTAGTACGCCCATACTCTTACCACTGAGCTATCCAAGCGTCATCACTTACTTACGGTTATTTTCCACGCATGTTTTAAGGCCCAGTCTGTGATGGACGTGCGGAAATCGCTTAATTAATATCGCGGGTTATCAAATAACGCAGCCAACTTAGTCTCGAGAGGGCTTTGAAACGTTATGCTGCTCTGGTGAAGCCCCGTTGTAACGTATCTTGTCGTGTTCCACTTTATGTTAGTAAGGGCTGGCTGGCTTCTTACTGTCTATACATGAGAACTTGCTTTTTATCAATTTAATATTCTTTATTTATTATATTTATAAACTTAACCCGATACGGTAGCTCAATGGCCGTTTTTATATTTGAGTCAACTTCTACGGAGTGGTAGGGACTGCGGATCAGGACTCTGTAAATAGAGCAATCTGTTAGTGTGGAGTCGATCTCTTACATACCACTACGCAACTTACGGATACGGAGTCTGTAAACGGGGCTTAAACATTTTAATGCTAACAAGATTATTATCTGGTAGATAATTAGTACTAAGGGAATCGTGCATCGGAACATTTAAGGAAAAAAACTACTTTTTTCTCTCAACAAAACTGATTGTAATTGTGTTTCGATTTCAAAAAATATATTTTTTAAATATTTTCTTTTTTAAATTTTGGTTAATAGATATTTTAACTGATGAAGTTATATGTATATTTGACTTAATAACTTGCTATAGATGAACGTGAAAATATTTCAATATGATCGTAGAAGTACTTTATAAACTATTACCAGTAGCGTCTCGTGACCAAAATTCTTAGGCAAGCTGGGAAGGGGGTTTAGTGGGGTTCCAAGGTATTTTTTGAAATATTATATGATTCAAGAAACTATTTGGAGTTTTTTTAATGATAATTGTGGGTTCGTGCTTCCTTCTTTTCCATGATTTACATAAAGCACACTAGAATCTATATAACACATATCCAAGAGGATGCGGGGGTAAGGGGTACAACATATCTTGCCCCCCTTTATTTTAACACGTGAGTAAAAATTCCCTCTGTATCTTCCACCCCGGTTCCGCCTCCCCGAAAGCTGACAATTTTTAAATTAATTATACATTAAAACTTTTTTGTTTGTATTTAAATGCAAACCAACTATAGTTTGTGTTAATTAATTACGTTAAATATACATGTAAGTGATAAAAAATCATTTTTATTTTTTAAATTTTCACTTTTATTGCAACCTACAGCATATTTGGTATATATTTGATTATTTTTAGATACTAAATTAATTTTTATATTCGTATATCAATTATATTTTACTCCCCGTATTTTTTCTATTGTTTGTAAGTCAAGTCCATCCTCCTCTCCATTTTTGATTAACTCTATTACTCTTTCATGGAAGTCTCCTCCTTGCTTCAATTTAAAAAGCAGACCCTTTTCAATTGAAAGAAGTGCCAAACTAGAAAGTGTATTTTGTCCCATAGTATTTCTGGAATATGTTTTTACTCTTTTTAATGTTGAAAATGATCTCTCAATTGATGATGTTGCCGGGTTCGTTGTCACAAGCCCACACAGTTTTTTAAACTCTTGTAAAAACACCTGCTGCAAAAAACTCCACAAAAGATGTGTTTGGGGTCAGTAATTAGTCCATTTTTTCCCTTTCACGCAAAACTCCCCTAATTCTATTCCCAACCCCTTAAATTTCCACTTTGGTCACGTCTGTGTTTTGAAAGGGGATATGTAATAGTATCTTTCAGTTTCTTCGGTTATAGTCGTCAACCTTCGAGCATAGCTTCGGTTTGTGAAAAGTTGCAACTTTGTACCAGAGTGCCACCGCTCTTCCCCTTCTAAATCTATGACGTCACAAATAAGAACTACACTAGGTATAGCTATGGGATGAAAGACGGACTAATATAGACTATCAACCACGATATAATGAACTAGTGCACATCTTGCATGCATGTTACGGTCACTGGCATGTGCGGGAAAATTTCTTTCAAACACATGGATTCTTGAAGAGTACTTTTTAGATACTAAATTAATTTTTATATTCGTATATCAATTATATTTTACTCCCCGTATTTTTTCTATTGTTTGTAAGTCAAGTCCATCCTCCTCTCCATTTTTGATTAACTCTATTACTCTTTCATGGAAGTCTCCTCCTTGCTTCAATTTAAAAAGCAGACCCTTTTCAATTGAAAGAAGTGCCAAACTAGAAAGTGTATTTTGTCCCATAGTATTTCTGGAATATGTTTTTACTCTTTTTAATGTTGAAAATGATCTCTCAATTGATGATGTTGCCGGGTTCGTTGTCACAAGCCCACACAGTTTTTTAAACTCTTGTAAAAACACCTGCTGCAAAAAACTCCACAAAAGATGTGTTTGGGGTCAGTAATTAGTCCATTTTTTCCCTTTCACGCAAAACTCCCCTAATTCTATTCCCAACCCCTTAAATTTCCACTTTGGTCACGTCTGTGTTTTGAAAGGGGATATGTAATAGTATCTTTCAGTTTCTTCGGTTATAGTCGTCAACCTTCGAGCATAGCTTCGGTTTGTGAAAAGTTGCAACTTTGTACCAGAGTGCCACCGCTCTTCCCCTTCTAAATCTATGACGTCACAAATAAGAACTACACTAGGTATAGCTATGGGATGAAAGACGGACTAATATAGACTATCAACCACGATATAATGAACTAGTGCACATCTTGCATGCATGTTACGGTCACTGGCATGTGCGGGAAAATTTCTTTCAAACACATGGATTCTTGAAGAGTACTTTTCAAACATTAAATAAAATAAAATAATTACTTATCTTCAAGTAAAGGCAAACAGTGCTTGCCTTTCTTGCCCCGACGCGACGTCACTGACTATTACATATTTATTACTACAAATAAAAATTACATTTTTACATAGCAGTTTGCTTTTATTTATTTACGTTTTATCTTATTGTGTTAGGGTTTTTAATGTATATTAAATTAATGATGGATTAGTTCTGAACCATTAGATCTTTGATTTTTGCCTTTAGGAGGTCGAGTTTTTAAAATATCTTGACGCACATCGCATGGTGTTCATAATTTTTTAAACATCACCTCACATATGACATTTTTGTGCGGACATACCATATTTGACATGCTCAACTACAGTCGATTGTAGCGGTTACTTTAACTAACAAACGTTTTAAATAATTTTAAAACCGAAGCGATGATAGTCTTATTATAGCCAAGTTCGTCCCATTTTCTTTGCTGGCAAGTTTGTCAATCGGCATTCGAATCTTAGACATACAAACTGAGGGTGTTTTTTCCTAAATGGCTTCTAGCTATTCCTCCACGTAAATGAGAGTACGTTTTATCTAAGATTCTCTTCCAAACACCATTAAAATACAAAAAGACCGACCGGGTAGTAAGACAAGGTGCAAAAAAAATATATATTTAAAATAATTGCTTGTTTAGCTTCTTAATATCCGTCCGGGTCTGTCGCATATTTACACAAATGAGAAAGGAATGAGGAAGGTAGAATATGGAGGAAGTGTATCCTAGAATATGGAGGAAGTGTATCCTAGAATATGGAGGAAGTGTATCCTAAAATATGGAGGAAGTGTATCCTAGAATATGGAGGAAGTTTATCCACAATTTCGCTAATTCGGATACAGTTCCTTTAATCTGCTTTAATGTACAAAAAATAATCTGGCAAAATAAGAAGAGGGACTTTAATTTTGTTATAAATTGGTATATTTTTATTTTCCGCTTGTGGTCTGTTGTTATATTATTATGTATTTGCAGTGAACATGGCCGGGCTATCCACATTTAACTACGTTAATGGTGTAGGAATGAGGGAGAGGAATATATCCGGATTAGTTTAGAGGGAGAGTGGAAAACCATTTGATTAAACACACTCTGTCCACCCTAGCCACACGTCAGAGGTAAACAATAGTAGACAAGATTGACGTTTGGTCCGCGTGTCCACCAAACTTCTGGGCGCTATATTACATACATAATTGTTTCAAGTCAGTGTGCCATGAGTTTATAGTGTGTTAGATACGTATATGTTTGTCGAGATTAATATGTGTATTTTAAATAATAAGGGCTGTAATGGGACTATTTGGGACCCCTTTAATTTATTTAAAAAGTCATGGATGAAGCGTATTTTTCTTTAAAGAAATGTATGTAAATGTTCCTTTTAATACATCATACATGGATGATCAGGCATTTTCAGAAGTAATTTTAATATAATACTTTTTTTAACTTTCTTTCTTTAAAAAAAACCTCCTTCGTTCTATTTGAAAATCTGGTGATGAGTTAGTTGCCTTTTACCCAATGGGAAGCTAGCCCCCCACAACATCAGGCTGCCAGGAGTTCTTATATTAGTTAGTTTTAACACTGAAGACAAGGGGTCTAAGAAGCAAGGGGTAGGTCATATATAAGCAGCTTGTGCGTATAGTAATCGACAGAAAAATAGCAATCTCTATCTCAGTCTGCAATAAGAATTAGCTCAGGCTCCCCGCGTCGGTTCAAAAACGAATAAAAAGTGTATCATTTAATGCTAAACTTACAATACTGAAAGTGAAATTAATAAAAGAAATCGTGTACAATATTAATAATAATATTTAGCACCGCGCCTTACTACCCGTTCGGGTTATACGCTTAAGTACTAATTACACTAACGGATTAGGAATTGGTAGGGTTGCATTTAGAGGAAGTGAACCCGCATTTGCGTGGAGGGAGAGTGGAAAACCATTTAGGAAAAACCACCCCAGTTCACCCGACCGAGATTCGAACCTCGATCTCCCCGTCCTTGATGGTCTGGCTCAACACGACTAGCACGTTAGCCAACTACGCCACCGAGGCGGGTGTGTACAATATTGATTTTCTACTAATTTCAACAAATAACCAATAAGTAATCCTACAGTAAGAAATACATATAATCAGATCGTCATAGTCTTGTGATACCAAGTGCACGGTAAGACATGCACGGTTCATCATCATCATCATCAAAACGGTATCATTATATGGCATAGCTATTGTATAATTTGTGTACGTTATATGTTATTTCTTTTTAAAAACAGTCCCAAAACCCACATCGATGTCCGGAGGTTTTTTTCTAAAGGGTTTCCAACTTTTCCTCCTAACAAATGCGAGTATATTTCCTCTTAAATTCTAACTTCATCCCATTCCATTAGCAAAGGTTTAAAATTTCTAGAACTAATAAAATAAACTACTTCCCAGTGTGTTAGAAAATTTAAATTAGGAAGTAAAGTAAACGGACTATGCTAATCAAACATAAGTCTAAACATTTTATACTTTAAGTAAGATCTCGGGAAATAGGGGAAGGAAGGTTATAAAAAGCAAAATTTTTTAGATGTGATAGAAAATTTAAATTTGTCAAGTCGATACAAGGACCTCTTAAGATATTCAAGTAACGGAAATTCTTTATGCGGATATAAGAACCACTCCGAATAGACATGAAACTCTGAACATTTTTAATTTTATAATGGAATTCTGGAANAAAAAGAAAAAAAAAAAAAACTGTTAGGGAATTTATAAAATTAAATTTGGCAGGAATGTAGAAGGAGCAATCTAAATAACAAAAGTATTATTAAATATATTATTTTTATAAGTTAGGACTGGTAAAATTGGGGTTTTTTAAATTTCTAAAACTAAAAGAATAAACTACCTATCGTTATGGTGTAAGATTGAAATTGGGGTGGCTGGTGTAAGGACCACCCAAATCACAATGAAGAACATTCTTGGATTTAAAAATAAAGGACTAGAAAACGGGAAGGGCCTCTCTTAGAAATTTCCGAAACTTAAAAAAAAAGTTCATGCTCTTTTACCTTAACAATAAAATGTCAACTAATCTTGATTATCAGTAGAGCTAACTCTGCTATATCGTACTAATTTCAGCCATGTGGTTGGTTAGAATTCCGGCAGCCTGCATTGGGAGTGATGTCACTAGGGTGTGATTTTCTATCTTACCTTCAAGTAAATGCTGGTGCATTCCCTCTTTATTTAACCTAAAGTTCCTGTCACATTAGGGGCATATGTTGGTATTCAAAACTATTTCTAACCAACCTATGTTATCTTTAACTAATCTAACTTAACAAATGCAGGACGTTAATTTTTTTTAAGCACCGCATCTTACTACCCGTCCGGATTATACGCTTATATACTAAGTACGCTAATAGTTTTAAGGACTAGGGAGGTTATATTTATATAAAGTGTACCCACATTTGCATGGATAGTGAAAAACTATTTTATAAAAAACCACCCTCAGTACACCCAACCAATCGGCAATATTATAAAATTATTTAAATCTTTTAAAAGCACAATATAAGTTCGTTCTCCCCAAAATATTGTTTACACAAAGTGTAACTTAGAGCTTACAGAAAACATAATGCTACGTGCAAACAAATTGAATTATTTCCAAAAGTGTATCAATAGTATGAATGGATTAGTAAATGGTAGTTAAAAACATTATATGAGTGGGCTAGTAGTGCCGCGGTAGTGTGCTAGAGACTGCACTTCTGGGCCACTCAAGTTATGACGTCACTTCATGGACAAATCACCGTGCTTGGTAAGCAAATCAACGCCACTACCGTTCCACTCACACTCAGTTCCGTTCTTACATACCGGCCAAACACCTTCAGTTACCAGATTCAAAAATGAAAAAGGAGGACAATCTATTCTGATATCAATTGAAATGGAAAACATTTGAAAATAAAATAGAATTTAGTATATAGACTTTTATTACGAATGAAAACATTAACGTCAACATTGAAATAATTTTATAGTAAAGTTACCACCTATATAAGCCTAGTTATCTAGTAACACTTTATTAAATGGCCACGCCTTACTATTGCCGGGATTCAAACCCCGACTTCTTCGTCACTAACAATTAAGTCTCCTGTGAATTTTAAATAGCAACATCCGTAATGAGCGCCAGCAAGAAATGTAGGATAAAGCAGTAATTTAATTAAATTATTGTGTTGACAAAGTGAACGCCCTTGGTCCATTTAGAGCAGCGATTTTCAACCAATGTGCAGCGGCATTTGGGAATGCCACGAGATTGGCCAGGAATGCCGCAAGGTTTTGAGGGGAGAAAATGTTAATAACACATAATACAGAAAATATATTACCACAAAATAATGAAAATAAAGAAACAGAATAAAGTTTGGTCTTTTAGTGTTTCATTGAATTTCACGTGCCACGAAACACGATGGGATACAATAATGGTTTCCCTTTTGATGACTACATATTATTAATTTTTAGTGGTGCCATTAATTTTTAGTGATCTCACATTGAAGTTGCCAGTTTATTGATTTCCAAAGCAATTTTTTTTTTACTTTATAACTCTAATAAGTATTTCATTTAGTGTTTTTGTTATTTAGAGTATCCATCAATTAACCAGTAAAACTGTTTATTTAAATTTTAAATAGTTACAAACCTAAAACACTGTTAGTTGTTTAATATGCTACTCTGAAATTTTCTAATTTGGTTAAAAGATAAAAAAAAATTGTGACAAACAAAACGCTTATGAAAATTCTTACAATGGTGCCACGAGATTCTAATCCCCTTCATAAGGGTGCCGTTAACTTAGAAAGGTTGATACTCCTTTAGTTAGAAACTACAAACAAATCTATTTTGTAAACCTCATCTTACTACTCATTCGAGCTATACAAATTTAATTTCACTACTGTGGTAGGGATGAGGAAGTTAGAATTGAGTGGAAATTGATCCGAATTTACGTAGATGGAAAGTGGAAAATCATTTGGTAAAGTCATCCACAGAATACGAGTACCCAGCTGAGATTCGAGCCCAAGCCTTCCTGTCACTGTGAAACCCGACCAATCGGGGTTAGGGTTTTTCTGTATTGTGCTGTGTTAGGTTAAATTTTAAAATCATCAATAACTTTTAAAACAATTAATAAAATATGTTATAAAAAATGAGCAAGCTTATACTGAACACTATTTATGTAAAGTTTTCCAACAGATATATTTGAAAGGCGTGTTAATAAATTATTTCATATAGGCCTACGCTAATAAAATGAAAATTTCAAAAATAATACCTGTATTTTTATTTATTTCAATATTAATATAATTTGTATAAATTATTTGAAATTAAATAGCTAAAATTTAATTAATCAATAATAATATTATTAAATAAGTAGCAATAATAAACTCTTACATAGCTCACTATAGTATGAAACTATTCAAACATCCCGCTTACGCAAGTTAGTTTTGTAGCCCACCGCTAGGCGCTATAATAGTGTACTAGTACGTGGACTAAAGAGTTGCCATTCTATCATCTATGCTCTTCTACTCATTTGGAACTTAATTCGGCTCATGACTTATTCATGTGGACGATCCCCTTTAAAGTGTTGATTTCAGAAATAAATTATATCATATCGCAAACATTTATAATTTAGTAATATTTGTACTTTCAAGAATAAACTTATTTTCATTCAACACCTTTTTACATGAACCTAAAGAAAACACATTTTACAAAAGTGCTTTAGTGGTTTAATAGATCGCGCTAGTATTCTCTTTTGTGATTCAAGATCCGCCAGGGTTACAGCACGCATAAAATATAAATTATTTCTAAACTGCTTACACTGTAAAAGAGAAAACAATCATTAAGATGTTTTGTCATGGGAAATCCAAGAAATGAAATAAAGTAATAAATTATTATAAGTAAATATTAAAAAAGTACCTATTGATTATTTTAAAATAATAAATACCTAAAATATGTAGTACCAAGTTTATTTTTAAGTTGTGTTATACTTGTTAAAAATTAATTACCTTAGATGATATATAAGTAGTTTGTTGTTTGATCTTTGAGTGCGTTTATTTTACAATTTTCTGGGGTATTAGTACACACAGAGGACGGGATTCTTGACTTGTTATCTAGAGCACATTAAAGTAAATACATTATTTGTAGTATTAATCTATACAACAAAAATAGCAAGTTTCTAAAATTATCAAAATTAATAGTGTTAAATTTGTTTTTATAAAACTATAAAATTAAAACAATACTCACCTAAATCAACAAAAAAGTGAAAATATGTATTATATAAGATTCTTACTCTACTATCTCGATCCTTTTCCTATCCTTCTCATAAAAACTAATGAAATACAACTTAGTTTAAATGTCTAACAATATTACCATAAAACTTATTAGAAATGTTTATTTTTTGACTTGAAAGGCTAAGTTAGGTTGGGATAGTTTTAATTATAAACATTAATTATGGTTTGAAAAATCATATACATAGTTGAGTGTTAAACTGTCTCTGATGTCAATGAAATATATTTGATGTGATCGAAGGAACGGACAAATGTTTTCACGTGACTTAGAAAACTTTTGTTTTAATTTTAAAATTCTGTAATATTTTCTTGCAATATTAATTTTATCATAGATGTAAACTGGCTATTCTGTTGATGTATAACAAAGATATCAACTATTTTGTTACTAAAGTATTTCAAAGAACCTGTTTCAAGAGTTCCGCCCTCTTTGTGTACTATCCCCTAACTCTTTTATGCTAAAATGCAATATGCTTGGTAATCAAGGATTTCGATGTATTTTCAAGACAGAGTTTTAAGATCCACACCTTTTCTATTGTTAAAAGAGATTTTAAAGAAATTAAAATTGTATTATAAAATGCGTGTTATAAAATGGCTGCCATGACCAAACCATGTATTTATTGGACAAACCTTAATTTCATTGTATTCTAACCACCTCGCTAATTTACAAAGCATATTATTAAAATTTTGCGTTTATATATTGTATATAAAAGTATATAAAGTACTTATATTAATGTATTAAGATTAGCTATCAGACAACTATAAAAAATATAAAAGCGAAGCGTTAATGGTTTACAACACAGTACTTTTTTTATTTTGATTACAGAATCCCAGCAGCTTAAAAGTAGTTTTTTTATAACGTACCTGTATCATTCTGTACTGCACAATTTTTCAACCATATAAGTTTACAACACTTAGTGAATTTATTTTGAGTACAAAAGTTTTCCCAAACGAAATCAAAGAGTTGTATGTAAGTGAAAATAGCACATCATGTCAACATATTGCGAGAGTGACATTAGTCGATACTTCAATCGACTAAACACTGCAAAGTCGAAGAAAGGTCTTGGTCGAGGTTTGACGATCGACTAGTCGAAACATTTAATGCCACATGTATGCAACAGTCACCGCCAGTCCAGCGCACGGTGCGGTTTATGTTTCGTTATTGTGTGTGATTATTTTAGTTTTTATTTACGCGACGTGTTTTATTTCGTGTGTGTGCTCTTTTTAAAGCTGTGATAATAATTTATTTGAATGAAATGCATTTAAAGAATAAAAATAAAATTATATGGCAAAGTATTTAGTTAAGAATTGGATGAAAACGAAGGTAAGACTTGACAAAGAAAGTTTTTGTTATTTAAATACACGGATAACTAACTGCATTTGTGATTATTTACAGTGTGTCTATGTATTCACATAAGAAAGATGCGTATTCTTTATGTTATATAATACAATCTGAATACGAATATATTTGCATTCGTGGGTAATAAATTCTAATTCAGGTTAATAATTTCG
This sequence comes from Timema genevievae, assembly GCA_902155825.1. Classification (NCBI taxonomy): domain Eukaryota; kingdom Metazoa; phylum Arthropoda; class Insecta; order Phasmatodea; family Timematidae; genus Timema; species Timema genevievae. The sequence goes on along the minus strand of CABFWO010003206.1, from coordinate 49,642 downwards.
ACCTTGAGTAGCCACAGTGTTTTTGACTAGCGTATTTATTTTATTTTTAGATAAACACCTGACTGATTTCACCGGTAGTGTAAAACGATGCTATCCTTCTCTCGTGGAAGTATTCTCGTTATAATTTTTGGATCCAGAGAGATAGGAAGAAATGAAGTCCAAAGAAGCTTTTACTCCTGGAAAAACGGTAAGTTAAATTTTTTTAACATTTTACTTTTTTAATTAAAAAAAAAATAGTTTTTGCTAAAATAATTTAGGCCAAGAAACCGATGTCCAGTCCAATTTTCATAAAAATTGTACTTTGGGTTTATTTTTTTTGCGGTCAAAATTGATCAAATTTCACCATTTCATTAGTGAAATCTCATAGGTATTTATAATATCCGTCAAAAATGACAGCTGCAGATAACATGACTTTACGTATAATACGTTAGAGTAGATCTAGAAAGATTTCTAGCTGTCGGATAAGCTCCTTCTTATCAAAATTGGACTGTAACAATATAGGTTCTGGAACAGCCAAGTAGCTTCCTTTGTCCTGAAAAGTTATTGAATGAAATTGTCCGTCGAATTTTCACACAATAGCTACAACTCTCAAAGATTCTGTTATGCAAAAGTACGTCTGGCCTTCGGGACAAGCCAAAGTTTCCACACGTCATTAGAGCCTTCTTGTCAAGTGCATAGGAAAGCGCGCCACGCTCAAATTAGACCAATGCTGAAAGTCGGGGGTTTACAAAAGTTGGTGACTTTATTGTAAGACTGTATTTTCAAATGTTGTGTAAGGGCCTTGGAAAATATATCTATACTTTTAAGAGTGAGAGGGGTAGCGGTAGAAAAGGTCTTCAGAGATTTAAACACGACGTTTGATACCTACACCAGTGGTCACGTGTTTTAAAGTAGCAATTTTGGAGTCGTTGGGTGCAAAAAAAAAAAGAGTAGTTTATATTAGGACTGCACTTATATTTTCCCAAATTTGGTTCCAATGCATCAGCACTGTGTCCAGGTTTAATTGAATTTTAAACGTTGGTAATTTTTTTTACTAAGGTTCTACTGATTAATTGATTTTATATTTTAATAAATTTTCCACAATACAACAAGCGCCTGCAAAGCCGGCCATATTTCACATAGGCCAACATGCTATACGACATCACTACTGAAAAATAATATCTACGTTTCATTGATCGTTCTAATAATAAATGATGAAACAACCCAATTTTTAAAACTATTTGTTATTGTCGAGACGTTAGATGAGTCGCTAGTCCATCCTCCCACTGAGCTCGAGACAGCTTGGCAGAAATATAATTTGTGAAACTAGAGCTCCCACTCTCGCGGTGATTATAGTGGGTCGGGCAACTTTATTTCTATACTTAAGTACGTTGTAAGTCGTGTACTGATCAATCGGTGCAAATAAGTTGACCTTGATTAGTTTCATTATTTATTTGTTGTATCAAATTTGTTCCGAAATTTGACCAATCATTGGTTTTGTCGTCCAATGTGAGACAATCAAGTTTGGGGTGAACATTTTTTAAGTTTTAAATAATAATAGTAATCATTAAAAAACTTATTATATTTTTTGATAAAAACCATAACTCTTTGAATGTTTAATTTCCAGTTTGAAAACTGAGTCGGCTCATATTTAAAATGGGTAGCTGGACCTTTCTAATTGTATTTCAACGCTCATTATCTAATATGAGGATTATATACGCGTCGATAAGCATCATAAACACAAATGTAAGAAAGGAAAGAAAAATGCAAGAAAGGAAAGAAAAATGCAAGAAAGGAAAGAAAAAAGGCGGAAAAGCCATGGAAACTGTTATTATGGGTGAAGAAATAACAAAGAATGATTAAAGCCCAAAACTATTTTGTTTTTAGTGAACTTTTTATTGCGTTTCTCCAAATGAGTGACACTTAAAGGGTAAGGTGGGGATGTAGGAAACGCGAGAAAAGGCCGGTATTTTTTGCAGTTTTTATACCAAAACTTTTTTTTTGCCAAAATAAAAAAAATATTAATCCAATATAGCTATAGTTTAATCTTCTTCACATGATGATATAAACAATTGTTGAATATCTGTAAAGACCATGACGGTATTAGATGACAAACTTTTTAAATGAATTTAAAAAGTTGTCATTAAAAATACCAGGACACAACAGATATTCAAGAAATTGAATCTATGTTTCTACTAAAACAGTATTTGACTTTTGTCTACTACAAAAACTGCAAGGACACTGACCATTTCCCGTCCTTTACACCTTCACCATTAAAGCCATACCCGGATTTTTTTTTAGGGAGGGGGACTACCGTTAGTGGCTCGTGGGTAAGTACCCAGATCAAATATAGAGGCCTAGCTAGAAATTGTTTGAAATTAAACTCCTCTGAAGAAATCTCAAGCTTTTTTTTAAAACATAATTAGGGTTGTTGGTCTAGTAAATTTAATAATAGTTCAATACAGCCTAAACATTGCGGAGGATGGATAGACATATATTGCACCACGTCTCATTACCGGTTTTGGTTATTCTCATATTTATACTAATGGAACCGGGATGTGGTAGGTAGAATTCAGAGCAAACGTACCCGAATTATTTAGGAATGACACCCACATTACACTCAACAGGGATTCAAACCCCTACCTCTCCGTCACCGGAAATTGCGGTGTTATTGCGAGAGTGACGCGTCAAACTTTGCGACCACCGATGCGAGTCAAAAACAACTCCCCTCGGTAAGGGTAACACAGCACTTGTAATGTCACGGGCAACTTTTTCGTACGAAATTATTCTAATTTAAATCCAAGTTGAGTCGTAGCTTGTGAACGATATAATATTATCATGCTAGCTATAACAAACACTATGATACAAACTTGTTTGGGATTTGAAGACAGTGTAGGCCGTATTTTTCAAAGATGTTTAAAAGTTAAAATGTATTTACAGACGATATATTAGTATTATAATATTAGAACATTATAAACGCGTATCTCATATCGTTCAAACAAATTGAATATCTTTGGTTTGAGGAAAGTGGCTTTGATTAAATGTTTTTTATAACTTCATTCGTGATTTAAAAAAAAGGGATGGGTTGTTTCAAAGTTTAAATCAATGCTCACACAAACCATTTTGTATTGGTAATTTTATTTTAATTGGTAGCACCAACTATTCTCAAATCTGGTTCGGTGGCCGCGTTGTCCATAGCGTCACACTTATGTTAGACTAGACTGACGATGACAGGGAGATCGGGGTTCGAATCCCGGTCGGGTGTACTGAGGGTGGTTTTCCCCAAATGGTTTTCCATTCTACCTACACGAAAATGCGGGTACATACCCCATATATTCAACCTTCCTCATCCCTGACTCATTAGCGTAATTAGTACATACATATTACGCGTAGCCTATAGCTTGAACAGGTAGACGCAAAAAAAATTCTCAAAATATTTGTAGCTTTATCTAATATGTTGTTTACCTCGGTGGTCTTGGGGTAAAATGCTCGCCTTGGCACCCGATGTTCGTGGGTTCAAACCCAGCCGGGATCGATGGATTTTCCTTGAGTGATAAAAGTCTGTAGCACAACTTCCTTCGGAGGGGAAGTAAAGCCTTCGGTACAGTGTCGATTGTAGCACGTAAAAGATCCCTGAAAGGTGTGTGAAAATACCTTTCCTTGCAAAATTGGTAAGCCCTTTTGCTCTAGCTCATAGAAATTCTCGTGCACCGATATAATCAGTCGGTCCAGAAAGTGCCAGAAAATACCTCAAATAAATAAAGAAGTGACTTTGTTAGTTATTATGTGTTAGCTGCCCTACTGCATTAAGATGGGAATTTAGAGGAAATGTACCCTCATTCGCTTAGAGAGAAAGTGGGAAATCATTTAAGAAAAAATCTCATTGCACCCAACTTGGATTCGAACCTTGATCTCCCCTTTACCAGAAATCCAGTATGATGCGAGAATGATGCGTTAAGGCAGCGTTCAGCAACCTGCAGCCCGCCAAAGGATTTGACCTATCCCACAAAAGATTTAGCCAACAAACAATGTGGTAACAAAAATAGACAAATTAATTGCTATAGTGAGAAATTGAAATGGATAATTTTTCAAAGCCGACCAATCATATTTTTTAAGCCCATGGTCCGCGATATCAAAAAGTTGCCGGTTAAACCACCAATGCAGGTGAAATTATTATGTATTTTTGTATGAATGCCTAGGCGGTTAGCTTTTCGAAGTCTTATAAAATGCATAGCACCTTCAACCCCAATTAGGTTTTGTTTTAAAATGCTTTAAATTAGCCTTCTTCAAAAAGGACTTAATGTTAGAAAAAATTTAACAAAACTTGCCATTTCCTGATGGGATACTTTACAACGAGCCACCTTAAGTACAGTTCGATTTTAATAAGAATATGCCTTTTTGACAGCTATAAAATCATAGAGTTGTAGTCATGTGATCTGTATTATTATTATTATTATTATTATTATTATTATTTAGCACCGCGTCTTACTACTCGTTCAGGTTATACGCTTAAGTACTAATTACGCTAATGAATTAGGAATTGGGAAGGTTGAATAGAGGAAGTGAACCCGCATTTGTGTGGAGGGATAGTGGAAAACCATTTAGGAAAAACCACCCCCAGTTCACCCGATCCGAGATTCGAACCTCGATCTCCCCGTCCTCGGCAGTCGGGCTCAATACGACTAGCGCGTTAGCCAACTACGCCACCGAGGCGGGTATGTGATCTGTAACTTTCACTTTTGAAAGATAATATAAATTCTTATGTTTTAGTTTGAGGACTTTGTGTTTAACTTAATTCGAGAGTAACGTTTGAGGATATTCGCAGGGGACTAAATAAAATTAGGTTCATATTATATTAGTCTTCCACAACAGTTTTTAGATTCCATTAAAATATCCACCAAGTAAATAGTAATCCTCTAGATCAGCGATTTTCAACCTTTTCCAACTCAAGGCATGCTGAACAAAGCGCTAAAATTGAAACCATCGGTTTTAAGGTGCGGAGATTTTAAATTAAAATAATAAAAAAGTTTTAAGAGTGTGTTTAAATGTTCAATAGCTAAATTCTATTAATATTGATAGTAGATTTTTAAATAGTATTTATTTTTATTCCTAAATAATGTTTTTTTCTGCTTTTTTTTCGACCCTCCCCCAAACTCTTGCGGCACACATGCTGATCCTTCGTGGTGCACCAGTGTGCCGTGGCACACCGGTTGAAAAACGTTGGGGCCCAGATGGTCAAATTATTCACCTTATTATTTTTAGCCAATTTTTAATCCCACTAATTATTTAGTTATTAATCTTTGAATTCATTTTCTGTCTATAAGCAAACATCTACTGAAGGGATACGCGATTTTTGGTAAAATTATTTAGATAGTGGGATAGCCATTACGTGGATAGAACCACCCCCAGGGTTGAACACCGACCTCCCGAGTTATAGTTTGAACATCGAACCACTTAATCAACCCTTGTGGGTCTTTAGAGTAACCTTCTTTAGAGCTCAAGTTGATTTAAATTATATGATCAACTACCATTAATAAAAAACTAAAGAACACACAGTAGTTGTTTAGAGCATACAATTCTTTCCCAACTTAAGAGAATATATTTAGCCATAACATATTAGCTAGACATTCTTCCTTGTTCTTTTTGGGTCTTAAATTTTTGATAACCCACCGATATAGTTCATCCATCTAATTCAATATTGTATGAACAAGATATAGTTCATCCATCTAATGCAATATTGTATGAACAAACAATAGGCGCGGGAAAGACTAAAAACTACCAGACATTTTGCCGGTGCTAGTGAAGCGGCCTTGAATTGAACTGCGGTCATTTGTGGAGGCGGTTTTTGTACTCCAGCCAAGAGACACTATTTAAATTGTGTATGGCAAATAAATGCTCAATTTTTATAATTAATTGTAAACACATTGTTGGAAATTTCATAACATGTTCACAAGTAAGGCATGACAATATGTATTTTTTAATGACTTGGCTTGGCAGGCGAACAGAGTCGCGGGCATGCGCACATTATTGTGTTGTAACTGCCTCGTTATAAGTGTCTTGGCCGAGGCATTGTTGCTCGTATCTCTATGTAAGGCCCACCTTCATTTTGAATACATGTCCGTTAGGCCGCCGTTCAGCGGTGAGGTGTCTACAATCAGTCGTATTTACTTGTAAGTGCAGTCATCAAATATTGAGGTTATGTTTAACATCTATGGTCTTATAAATTTACATTGTCTTTTATATGTCTTCCTTTTTTATTTATTATTTTTATTTCTTATAGTTAAAATTACGTTTTCCGACATTTTAGAATTTAGACAGTCTCCTTTGAAACAGGAAATAAGGACCTTGCGACATAATGTGAGTGCAACTGATTGTAGTTGATCCCACGGTGGTTTATTTACAAGGTCATTCGGTGAATGGAATTAGGGGAGGTTCACCAAAAAATGGTGCCATACCCTTACAGTTTGCTAATATCAGTGTATGATTTCAGATATCAACGAAAATTATTGGGATGAGCAGAATATTTCTTTTGGATCAACGCTTGCAACACACTGTAAGGATAACAAACAAATAAAAAAGTGAAATAAAAACTTTTCTGCTAACTCTTTTTTTTTAAATATTAATTATTATAATAACGCTTTGATGTGTTGCTGTGTGACATCTATCTAACCCTTGCTTACTATTGGGCTCAATGTTAGTTGGGACACATTTTAGTCTGCTTACTTTGTAAATGGGATCTAGTCAAGCTTAGGGGTTTATTGTCTGACATGTAGAGGAGTCAGTCTTGTATCAAAAACTTACATCCTATCATAGTTTACAGGTACACTGTATTTCTTAAGGTGGCCTTATGATAGGATCTAAGCTACCTGTCAACTTAGCAATTATTCTTAGCACTTAAGTTTTGAGAACTACTGTATGTAATAACTTGATTACAGTAGCGTAGCTTTTAAAGAAGGCGAGCCTGAAATGATTGATACAATTCCTCTTACTTGATGTCTTATTAAATATTTACTCCAGGCGACGATTCTGCCTCTCAGCAAACACACTAATCCCTGATTTTTATTCACACGTTACGAGAAAATTTAAAATTACACTTTTAACAAGGATAATATAAGTTATTCTCCTTTAATATTAAAACTTAGATTGAAACTAAATCATTTAAAAAAATATTTCAACGCTCACATTTCTCAGGGAATTTCTTTAGATTCTAAACTAAAAGGTACTAAAAATAATTTTTACAGAAGGCAAGCGGAAAACCTACGATATTTCCAGCTTGACTGTAGTACAGTTGACTGTAGGCGCAAGAAAATACTTATTGATTCAAACCAATTTTTAAAATATGTTCGTTGAGCATAGTGGGCACATAATTGAATATTATATTTTTAACTCGTTCATTGAATATGTTTTTATTTTGTCAAAGCACCGCGTCTTACTAACTGTTCACATTGAATAATTAGTTCGCATTAATAATTGTATTCAACAACAAATTATGGATGGGTATTAGCTAGTAATAATACATCTATATAATTGAATACAAACCTATTTTTATTTTTAAAGTATCTAATTTTACTGAACCAAACATTGTTTGGAATTATATTGATTATAAAAGTTAGCCTTTTTTACTTTCTCATGTAGGCTAAAGAAAGTATGGTATACATGAAAATTTTCGGCCTCTTGATTATGATGGATCTTAACGTTCTGTGTGCTCACCGAAAAAAAAAATGTTCTTACAGTTCTATCTGTTTCTCTTTGTCTTGTAAAACTTTTGAGGCACAGTAATATAAAATATACAAACTGTTACACACAAAGTAAAATAAATTAAACTTAATTACATATGCAGATTATAGATTAGTTAAACAAATATAATCTTGAGTTGTGGAGACAGTTTTTAGAGAGGATTATAACGTATACATATTTTTAGTTAAAATATATTACATTATATATAAGCAACACTTATAAATTTAAAAAAAAATACATTACATAAATAGAATAATATTTCTAAAGGAAAAAAATAATCTTTTATAATAGTGTGAAGACAGCAAGGCTATCTCTAAGTTGTGCAAACCAACACATGAATAGCCAACATAAATAAGTTGATATGAAATTAAATGTGTCACTCGAACATTTCACCAATAATAACAGCCATTATCTTAAATCGCTATAGGTAAGCAATTTAAATAAAATAAACATAACAATGAAATTAAAATAAATACATGAGATAGTAAAGTCAATAAATAGTACAACAAATATTGTACAAACTTTATCACACTGTGTAAGTATTGTAGCTTAGAAGATAATTTTCAAAAATAGGTTTCGAGTAAACTACCCTTGGTTATGTTTTCCTCATAAAAGCAAACGTCATCTTGTTAATCACAATAAACAATCTTTATAGATACATTTTAAACCACATTGTTCTAAAATATTAAATAAAATTCAAATTTTCAAAAATTATTTATTTGTCAACCACCCTAAAATTATTTTGCTATTTGTAAAAATATAAACGTATCCTTATTTATCATGAAAAACTAATCTCAAATTCCCTCTCATTTTTAATTAAATCTTCAAGGTCAATTTTTAAAAAAACACAATATTTTAAAATAATTTATCATAACTAAATTAACCTTAAATTAATTTATTTTAGATAATTAAAGATACACTATTATTGATAATCTAAATTAGTCCTCGTATAACAATTTTAAACCTAATCATTAGAGCTATTTTTTTTAAATATAATTTTTCAAAAACCAATCATTAGCTAACTACTAGACTACTATCAAATGAGTTTTTTTAGAAAAACAAATTTATATGACTATTTCTAATGTAAAAAGCTAAACAGTTACCAAGTTTGAACCAAATCGTTAATGTCCATCTATTAAAATATTTAAATGAAAAAAAAGTCATCAATAAACTACTCATTGCCGAATTCCTCCCCACATATCCACCTCCCCCCAAAAAACAAACACGTACTTGTTCATGTCAAACACTCTCCAGATATATAGACCCTAAGTTACATTTTAAGCAAAATCGTTATAGCCATTTTTTAAATAATTTAAATTTTCAAAAAAGCACTCATCAGTAAACGACACTTTAGCGTTTTTTTACCCAAAATCAAATATACAGAGCTATTTGTCATGTCAAACACTCCCAAGATGACCATTTGGAACCAGATCGTTAGAATCGTAAAGTATTTCAAGTTTTTTGAAAAATCAATCATCAGTAAACTACCCATAAATAAGTTTTTACCCCAAAAACAAGAATACAGTGTTTTTTTAGTATAGCTCACTATACTAAAATACATTTTAAATAAAATAATATACATTTTAAATACATTTTAAATAAAATAATATACATTTTAAACAAAATCGCTAAAGCTATTTTGAAATATTTATAATTCTTTTAAATTTCTCATCAGTAAACTACCCTCTAACGAATTTTAGCCCAAAAACAAATATACAGTGCTAATTGTTTTGTCAAACAAATCTTCGATACATGCATTTAAAAAGCCTTTAGAGCAATTTAAAAAAAATTGGAATTATTAAAAAAAATCACTCGTCAATAAACTACCCTTAATTTGAGGGCTAGGTTAAATCGCCCTATAAAATATAAATAACAAGTTTGAACCCTGTAGCTTATGAATATAGGTTTACTTTCCCCCACTTTCAACACACCTACTTACTCGAAACATTGTTGTGTAACTATGAACAATTTGAAATAAAACACAAAATGTCAACAGCATTCCTAGTTACTACAAGGTTACTAAAGGTTGGGTTAGGTGAAGGGAAACCTGCTAAAATAGTAGTAGTAGTAATACTAATGCTGGTGATGTAAACATAGGTCAAATCTTAAAAAACGTAAACATACGTTTGACACATGGTTAGTAAAAGAACCATCCTACGAGACAACAAAGAAGGTGAGATTTTTAAATTGCTTTTTTATCTCCTCGCATTTCACCGCCTATTCGGCTATACGTATTTAAATATACTACTAATTATGTTATTGTTTTAAGTATTGTAAAGGTAGAATGTAGAGGAAATGTAACAGTCTTTGCATGGGGAGAGAGTGGAGAACTGTTCAGGAAAAAGACCCTCAGTACACTTGGCCGGGATTCAAACCCTGACGTCCCCATCACCGGGAAACCATGCTTGATAATCTTGACCATGTGCTCACTGGCGTGGGTAATAATTCAATGCTGCTAATATTAACAATATTATATTCGATTGTGTGTAAGTTTTGAGATAACAATATTATTTTAATATAATTTCGTTTACAAATTGCTTTATTCTATTTGAATATATGTATATATATATATATATATATTTACTTTCTTATTTAAAGAGAAGCAATTGTAATCGTGAAAAAAATTTGACCTCGATATTATTATGAATATTGACATTTAATGTGCCCAGGGGCGCACACATAAATTCTTATTAGAGGGGGGGCGGGGGTCCAAAGTAAACAAGTTACAAGTCAACAGTAAATATAATCCATTACTCTGATAATATTCACACTTTGAACAAATTTGCAATTACCTTATGAGGCTATACATACAGACACACTAGAGAGTATAACCTAAAGCGTTACATCTAGTTATTCACTGTAATGATAAATAACATTTCAATAAATTATATACAAATTCATAACATAAATGGGGATTTAACATTGCTAAATCATAGTTTTGTACTATAATTTTATTTTTTATCTTTCATGTTCGCTAAGGTCCGGATCCCATGAAACCCCCCTCTCCCCCCCCCCCCACCCCCCGTGTGTGAATGTGCCTACGACCCGAAAAAGTGTATCTGGAAGTTATATCTATCCCTCGGTCTGTCCACCTATACCTTGTGCCACAGCAGAAACGCTTTGATGAATTTTGTTCATACTTAATTTTTAAGAATTTTATGGTAATACCTTCAGCTCTTTTGTAAATTTTAATTCTAGCCCTTAAAATAATTTACTTATTGATTACTATTTTTGAAGAAATTGAAGTTTTTCAAAAATGGCTCTAACAATTTTATTTAAAATGGATATTAGTATAGATATTTTTATGGAGAAAACTCGCTTAAGGATTGTTAACTAACGGCTGATTTTTGAAAGTTAGATATTTCTCTAAAATTTGTTTACGGTTTTATTAAAAATGTATATCATAGTAGTGTTTTACATTATGAATAGCACTGTATACTTGTTCTAAAGAAAATTGATATATAAGTAGTTTACATAGTATGACTATTATATTTCTAAATATTAATTTAAAAACCCGACTATTGTATTATGTGTATGTTAATTCCCGGCACGTGAAATTTATCATAGACCCAACCCACACGGCTCCTCGTCAGGATTGCAAGTGAAGAGATGCGTACTTTGAAGTAGGTATATCTAGTGACATCTCCTTCTCGAAACTTCCCAAAAGAAAGAAAGGTGTGGTCATCCAGGTGCGTCTCTGTCTACAAAACTGAGTTCGCCTTTCAAACAAAGGCGTAGAAAGATGTCGCCATACCTTGCAACTTAACACAAATAAATCTTACTACCCGCTCATATTTATAATATCGTGATTTTGAATTTAGATGTGAATAACAAATTATTTAGATGTATAATTTCATATCATTACAAAATGTGATTTCTTATCTTACATGAGGAGAACAAATTTAGGGTGTTCGAAAACAAGATGTTGGGGGGGTGGGGGGGTTGTCCAAAAATGGATGATGATACTAGGGAGGGAAGGAAGTTACATAATGAAGAGTTTCATACCTTGTACTCATTACAAGACATTGTTAGAATAATCAAGTTTCGTAGATTACGGTGGTTAGGACATGCAACGCGAATGGGAGATTCTAGAACCGTGTTCAGGAACCGGCAAACCCAATGGAGAAAGACAATTGGGATGACCTAGACACAGATGGGAGGATAACATTAGAATGGACCTGAAAGAGATAGGATGTAATGAGGTGAACTGGATAGAACTAGCTCAAGATAGGGATAGGGGGCGTACTTTTGTAAGTACGGCAATTAACTTTATAGTTCCTAGTGCCATAGAGTAAGTAAGTATAAACTTTGCTTAGTCATATTTAAAAACAATATATTATCAAGATTGAAATTATTTTATTTTGCTAGTCATTGGCAAAGAAAAAAAAGAAAGAAAAAAAGCGTACACCTCGAATGGTTAATAAGACGCGGTGCTAAAAAAAATAGTAAAAGAAGGTTTCTTGGAAAAGTATTTCATATAAAATATGAGTAATATTCTATCACTCACAGAAAACACTGTCTTAATTAATTATTGTGTTAAAACATTTTTCAATTCTTTATCACCGTTTTGCGCTTTTATAATATAACTAGTTTTTAAGCCTGTGTATGACAGGTTGATGTCAATATTAGCCAACATAACCAAACCAAATCTTCAATTTGTATATGCATGAAAGGCTGAGCGTCACTCTCGCAATAGACTGGACGATAGTGGTGAGATAGGGTTTCAAATTCCAGTCATGACTTCCTTGGTAATTTTATAAATGCCACTATCTACTTTGGATACAGTTGATAGCTTACATATTCAAGTACCCCAAGACGTTACAAAGAAACATTCCGTAGCCTAAACTCCAATTTTAGAATATAGGCCTATGCGTACATCTTTAATTTTCCCCGGCGTCTGGGCTTTCCAGACTTGTAATTACAAATAAAGTGTAAAGATGATGAAGGTAGAGCTTATATAAAGTGCACTTACATTTGTACGGAGGAAAAGTGATAATCCGTTGGGGAAAATACACTTACTAAATAAATCCTCCCAGGATTTGAATGCGGACCTTGCCGTAAACAGCAAACCAGACTAGAGGAGCTCGACGTTCAGTCCGCGTGCCCACCGATGTGTGTGATGACTGATGAGTCACACTATAGTATTTGTAAACTCTTCCACATTAAACCAATATATATAGAAACATGACACACGAGCAGGGATTTAAACCCTGGTCCTTCAGCTCTACTCGCTAACTGTTGCACATATTTAATTATCTTTGTCAGTGTCATAACTAATATAAACCTCCAAGAATATTATTGTAGCAAAATACCAACACTTGTTACAAATAAACCCTAGTTATTAAATAAATAATAAAACATTTATTTAGTGTAATTGGCTATTTTGATTGCTTTCATATTAAACTAATATTACTAATGTATGATTGCTATTTTTTATCGGGAATAATATTTTAGTAATGAAAAAGTATATTTATTTTAAAGGTTTGTTACAAGATGTGTATTAATCACAACTTGTGAATGTGAGGAATGCCAGGCCTCCACCGTGGTTCGGATTCCACGTTAAACTGTAGGTCCTCCATTTCATCTCACAATCACCCTACCATTGCACATTAGCGTGTGTATAACCCGAACGGGTAGTAAGACGCGGTGCTAATAATAATAATAATAATAATTTAAAGGTTTGTTTCATTATTGATCCAATAAAATGTGGTTTTAAAAGTAATTCGCCGTCAGCATATTATTTCATGTTTTTAATGTAAAAATATATACATACAAATAAAATTGTATTTTTTATTTGGTTAATTTTGTAATTTAATTCATATTTACTGTTCTGGAATGTTATAGTTTCTAGAAGTCTTTTGGTTATCACTTTAATACATATTTTTTTTTAGCACCGCGTTTTAAGAGTGTTTCCTTTTGTGTATAACCACTTGTCTGTCCCATACCCATTTAAATGAACTAATAGGGTATAGGGGATAGTAAGGTATAATTTATAGACGTTGTAACCACATTTGCGTGGAGGTAGAGTGGAAAGCCGCACACACTAGGCCAGAATTTGAGCCCGATCTCACCATCATTGGCAAACCAGAACATACTCCAATTTTATTACAAATTGACATATCTGACAGTTAAAACACTTCCATCATGTCTGCTATGGCCAGGATGAATTTCATTAATATCCGTCATGTAAGACCAAACCACTTGACAAATGAATTGTGACATTCTTAGGTTCAAGCCCCTAATAGCCCTCGTCAAGGCTTTGTACCAGTTTGGATGCTACACCCTTTCAATGCAGAGCTGATTGCTAACTGCGATATAGGCTTCAGAGGATTATAGATTGGTTTTGTTTGCTTGCTAACACAGTCCTTCTATTTGGCTAGATGAAGGGTAAAGGAGGTGGGCTCTAAATTTTCTATATCTCTGGCAACACTATAGACTATAGACTATAGAGTATAGGGAACCCTCGACCGCAAGGGATGTGGCGGAAAGGTTGCCAGTCTCATTTGTTTCGAACGTATGCGCTCTTCGTGTGTTCATTAAGATTAGGTAAAATAAAAAGATATATGTGTGTGATTCGCACTGGTGGGCACGAGAACTAAGGCGTTAGTCTTCTCTTGTTTAACATTGACAGGTGATTTTTCCTGAAATGGTTTATCCCTCTCCCTCCACGCAAATGCATGCACACTTTCTATAAATTCAACCTTCCCCATCCCTATGTGTAGATATGTATGGGTTTATCAATTGATGGGCTAAGGCACCGAGTATGATATATAAATGTGTGCCTTCATTTAACATTATAAAAGCATGATTACTTTACGTTTGGATACTAACTTAGTGATATTGGATTCCTCGATTGTGGAATGGCATGCGGGGGTGGTAGACAATCTCTTACTAGTTAACTTTTAAGATAAATTCAACAGGTACACCTTCTCTTACTAGTTAACTTTTAAGATAAATTAAACAGGTACACCCTCTTGACCCTGACTGATTACACTATGGACCTACCAAAAAGCTACAGCACTATAGCGGAACTAAATAAGATATGCAAGCTATCATTCAGGGTACGGAGAGTAGCCTATGTACCTTATAAACTCGGAGTTATATGTCTATCAGCACACAAATAATAGGCTAACGTGATTAAACATTGACAATATATAATTAGAGGTAGTCACTAGACGACAAAAACTCCATTTATTAACTAAACAGTAAGCCAAAGTTAGATCTACATGCTATTGAAATATATTTACCAGCATATAATAATATTAATAATAATAATATCCGGATACTCTTAAATATTTCCGACAAAAAAACTTTTATTTTAATTTTTGAAAACTTTTAATGCTAGTTTAATATATATTTAAATTATTGTTCCTGGTAAAAAAAATTGCTTATTAATATTTTATAACTAAAAAGAGTTACTTAGGAAAACTTCAATATTTAAAATAGGTTTAAAGAAGTGTGTAAGAAGGAGAAACATTAGTTATCTCGCAAATCTTGAGCTTAAGAAATATTGTATATTAATGATACACTTTGTTTAGCTTGCAAATCTTAGGTTTAAGAACATAAATACATACCTAATCCCTCCTCACTAACTTTCTCCACACTTCCCTATACTTGCAAACTCCCTCCCTTTGCTTCAACAACATCCATACACCGAGTCATACATATTCTTTTATTCTTCTTTTTCACACATTCATCTACACATACGTCTGGTTTAAAAAAAAATTGACAAGAATGAGAGGGACTAAGAAGTAGTAATGATACATGCTTTGGATTAAAAATTAGGAATTTGAGTCAAGGTATATACAAAACATTTCAGATGAAATTCAGGTCTGAAGTGATCTTTAGGAAATTATCTTGAAGAGAAACACACACTTATCTCTATGGTTTGGTTCGGCTCTTGGTCAAGTATGTCAACATTTAATGTTTGTACATGTTATTAACATCTTATATTTGCTTAATTGTAGGAGAAACTACATTTTATCTCATTCGGCGGAGTTTGTAAACTGTACAAATAGTCTGGTATTTAATTTCTGATATGGTCTAGAATTATTGCTCGTAAGCCCTCTAAGATTGTTTATGGGTAGTGATAGGGTTAATTCGCTTTTGCGAAAAACGCGAAAAGAAAAAAAAGGGTCGAAAATAGGGTATTTATAAGTTTTCTTTGCGTTTCATGGCATTTGAAAGTGTTTAAAGCGATTTTTATTTCGCGAATTAACGCGAAAAACTTGATTTTGAGAGTATTTTAGCTAAATTATTCTATTTAGCGAAATAGACGCGAATTCCCTGAAAATGTTGTGCATTTAAATAAAATGCTGAGAATTTCTATAAAACGATGTTTTTCTAGCAGGAATAAGTGATTAAAAAATCATTGAGTTTCACTCGTCTGTGTGCTTCAGCTCGGGTTTTACTTGCATTCTGTGCCTTCCACAGCCCATCCGGCTAATCGCCACATTCCGTTAGTCGTTGCTTTTATCATAAATCCTTTGTATAGGCCCTAAAAACATTGACGAAAGACATTTTTACCTATTTTGCTACAAAATGCTAAATTATGCCACAAAACGCTAAATTTCCAATAATTAATGCTAAAAAAACTGAAAATCAATGCTATTTTACCCTATCTCTATTTATAGGTATTGAATGCAAACAGTTTTACTAGGAGTGGTTAACGTGAATTCTCTGAACTTATTGAATACGAATTACAAACAAGCTTGAATCTAAAACAGACACATCGCCCAGTTCCCCTGTCGGCATTTCGTCACTGTTAAAGGGGTAACATCAACCCTTGACCACTAGCTCGTGAGGAGACGAACTACGGAATGAAAAAAAAAAAAGTTTTCGCACTTTAAAAAAAACCTTTATTTTGGTTTGCAAAATAAAAGTTTGGTCTTTCCTAGACTAATTTAAAATATAGAATATGTTTTATTGGCTACCCGTAGGTTTGGATATAATCACAGCCCTCTGAGATAAATAGGCAGAAGAATTACTGACTGAGAAAGTTTCGAATTTTTACCTCTCCAATCTACACGACACCTTCTGGCTTTTTTTTTCTGTCTGCAAATGAATAATAAAAGAGCTTGCTCTTCTAAGCAAGGGTGATATTCTAACTACAACCGGTTCTTTCTTTGTATGTTACCCACCTGGTAGTCTGGAGGGTGGAGAACACTAGAACTTAAAATGGAGAGTACTGGCATGCCAGTCCGTTTTGCCGCCGCCATTTTGAAGGATACGGATACATTTATTAATTTTTTGGCTGCCGCTATTTATATCGACATCGTTATCGGCGACAAAAAATGGTCAAATTAAAACGGAAATACGTTACAATCAAGCGATGTCTAAGAACTTTACTTCATCCTTATATGACAACTTAAATAATTTAAATATCATAGTCACATACCTAGTTAATGTTTAGAATCCGGACTTTCCCAAAAGGTTAGTAATATCCCATACTATGATGTCATACTTCCACCATGTCGTTATTCACAGCATATAGGCTATTCTATTTATACCTCTACAATGTCATACTAAAGCTATTCACAGCATAGGCTGTTCCATTTAGGGGAGGCAAGGACAAAACGAATGACCTGGGTAAAGCGATTTCTTGGAATTGGATGAAGGTAGAGCTTTGAGTTTTTCGGGTTAAGAGCGAGGACTTGCTGATGACCTAGAAAATAGTGATGGGCACAATCGAGTAATTCTAAGGATCGAGTAATCGAGTAAAATTACTCGAGTAATTTTTAGCAAATAGTCCGGTCGTCCCGTGGCAATCGGTCTTACAACATTACTCGGGAGTCTTGCAATGGAATTCGATACTAATAAGTAATAACATGTTAATCTCTTCCTGTAGAAGGCAGTCGACACTGACAGTAACTTCCATCTCTTTATTTTCAGGTTTCACGTTGCATGTAGTCAATATGAAAGTATGCGTTTTAAGAAGTGTCTTACAAAAAAAAAGTTTTGTGCTCTTTTTAATAAAAATAAACTTTTCTTTATACAGACATGTTAAAGAAAATGATTATAATTGTACCTTTTTAAAAGTGAAAACAGGTTTTTCCCCCTATTTTGTAACCTACTCTAATTAGTTTCAATTTATAAATACTCATATTTTACCTAGGAGAAATTATAATCAATAAAATAATTAAGAAAGACAATAGTTAGTTTCGTTATATGCGATTGTGTAAGTAAGACTGCCGAGGTGCCGAGTAAAACAAATCGAGTAACTTTCATCAACAGTCCAGCCAACAAGGTCGATTCTCACTTAGCTGGTAAGAAAAGAGAGAATAAAAGAATAACAAGGTCCGAGTAAAGTTACTCGAGTAATCCCGGAAGAATCGAGTACTCCTGATCACACAACACAATCGAGTTACTCGATTATTTTTACTCGATTGTGCCCACCACTACTAGAAAATAGTTGTGTCTGAAGCGTTGAAGAGGAAGTATTTATACAGAAGTCTGTGAAATATTTTGTGTGTTTCCATGAATATTTATGAAGGTATGTTAATCGTATTTATACCATTTTGTTTTAGGAATATGTATTTTTTATCTTTGCTCATTTGATATAATACCTTTTCCTAATAGAATACACTAGTTAACTTGGTTTGTAAAAAACACTTTTCCTACATATTGGTAGTGACTTTAAAAAAGAGTTTGCCGGGAAAAGAGGATAGGTCAAAGCGAATAGCCTATCCACTATGCCCGGGTATTCTGAGTTTACTATAGGCTCTGTTATTTTTTTAAGTTTAAATTAATTTGAATGGGATATTAGGCTACTACATATTTAGTGGTATATGTTTTAATAAACTAAATACGCCCCCACTATTCACATTTAAACATATAGTGTACTTAGATACTATTTATATCACCTTTATATATAATTTTTAGATGGTCTACAACTACAAATGAAAAACAGAACAAGCTAATTGGTCCAAAGATTCGATGAGAAATGCGTTAGAGGACATAAAAACACAAAGCATATCATCTGTAGCAAAAAAGTATGAAATTTCGTTTTCAACCTCATATCGCTCTCAAAGAAGGGGTCAAGTGGAAAACAAAACTAGGTAGATTTCAAACAGTCTTCACACTTCCCAACAGGAGAATGACTTGAAAGATTATATTAAATTTATGGAAACAATTTTTTTATGGATTAACTAGAGTAGATTTTTTAAAATTAGTTTTTGAGTACGAAAATGCTAACCAAATAAAACAACCGTTCAAAAATAGAAGGGCTGGAAAGGACTGGTTGTCAACATTTAATAATTGCCATCCTGAGGTTGTGTTACGGGCTCCGGAGCCTACTTCCATTGCACGTGCAAGAGGGCCTCAAATGGAGCGTTTCATTTCACTGGGAACAAGTAGAAAAGAACAACCCTGGAGCTAGTTATATCTACAATATGGGTGAACCAGGTACCCACACAACCACCAATAGGACACCAAAGATGTTGAGTACTCGAGGGAAAAGACCAGTTGGGGTAATAGCTAGTGCTGAACGCGGACAATTAACAACTGTAGTTTGTTGTTGCATTTAAGCAGGTTAGTTTATTGCCCCTTGTTTTATTTTTGCTAGA
>CABFWO010003206.1:6463-30320 GCA_902155825.1 Timema genevievae | reverse complement strand
GAACTCAAGGGTGTTGCACCGATAACAGTTGGGTGAATGGACCAACGTTTCTTGTGTGGCTTCAGTTCTTTATGGAAACTGTGAGGCCTGCGAAGGAGAAGAAAATCATCCTTCTTGACAATCTTGAGGCTTATAAATATTATCCATCATTGGACTATGCCACACGAAACAACCCAGTTTTTGTTTCAGTCGCACCTCACACAACTAACAAAATGCAACCCCTTGATGTGTAAGTGTATGGGGCTGTAAAGAAACATTTTGAGCAAGAGATGAACGTCTTTCAGAAAAGTTATGCTGGTCGAATCATTAATCGGTATGATATTTGCAAAATATGTGTGCCTGCTTATTTAAAAAGTGCCTCAATTCAAAATGTTGTCAGTGGCTTCAAAAAATCTGGCATTTTCCCTTACAACCCACATATTTTTAGTGAAGAAGACTTTGTTCCAGCCACTGTAATAGATCGCGCTAATTATTCAGAGGTCTAACCAA
Source organism: Timema genevievae (assembly GCA_902155825.1). Taxonomy (NCBI): domain Eukaryota; kingdom Metazoa; phylum Arthropoda; class Insecta; order Phasmatodea; family Timematidae; genus Timema; species Timema genevievae. The sequence continues at coordinate 29,831 of CABFWO010003206.1, read as the reverse complement.
ACATTGATGATGTAAATTCGGACAAAACTATATCCACTACTTCGGGTGCTTTCCCTCTCAAGCAATTAGCCCAGCTAAGTCTACATCAATAGCAACAGTCTTAACGACACCCGCCCGCACTTAAGACCGGGAACAAACTAAAAAAACCTCACAGTCTTTTCGACGTAAGGTCTATTCCTAAAATTGACAATGAAAAAATTGCACTTAGAAAACGCAAATGCCAGAGAGCTGAGGTGTTGATGTTTACTACTGAAGAAACTGTAGAAAGAAAAACTCAAGTTAAAAGAGGTTAACCAGGCTAAGAAAAACATATCATGCGCAGCAAAAGCTTTGTTCACACAACCAGAAGATGCGCATCAAGAAAATATGAAATATATCTGTTTAGTTTGTAGTGATCCATATCTACAGCCACCTTCAGAAGGCTGATTTCAGTGTAGTCAGTGCAAGGAATAGGCTCGTGGAAACTGCACAATGCACATCCTACTCTGGATTCACCTCATACTTCTGTAACGAGTGTCAAAACTAAATTGAAAGTCATATTCTATAGTAGTCTCTAAATGATTATGAATGAATAATTTTAAATAACACTATTAGCTGATTAATTTGCTTGTGTAGACCTATTTAAACATGTAAGATAATTTTGCTTGATTTTTTTACTCTAAATATATATGTTATTTGTGGTATGTCAGATGAATAATATAAAAAAAAAGGTTGTAGATATATATGTCATTTACATTTTATATAAGGCCAATACGTTTTATATTATTGAAATTGATTGTATTCTCATCCAAATCACTTCGCCCGGGTCCATTATTCACTTAGGCTGGGAATACGGGCAAAGTGAATAATCTGTAAGGTTTCATACTTAATATCATATTATTTAATAGATCGGTCTAAATCAACTTAAACTTTTATTCAAGTTAGAAAACACATTTCTCAAAATATAATTTACTAATTTATTTAATTAGCTGTAAACAGAATTTTTAGCCAATTTTTAAGCTTTGCTTCGCTTTGCCCGGGTTTCCCCTATGGCTCTACATTGTAATATTCACAGCATGTAGGCTATTCTATGTATACCTCCACATTGTCATACTACCATTATTAACAGCATATAGTGCTATTCTATGTATACCTCCACAATGTCATACTACCGTTATTAACAGCATATAGGCTATTCTATGTATACCTCCACAATGTCATACCACAACTCACTAAAGAATAACGGTTACGGTGATACTCAAAGGTTTGAAATTTTAATTAAACTGGTGGTTCATATCAGAGACTTAGTATCTGAATATCCTCCCCCCTCCTACCTCTTACTACCCGTCCGGGCTATCCACATAGTTACAAAAACGGGGTTGAAATATGGAAGGAAGGATGAACAGGAAGTCTAACTGTATTAGTGTGGATAGAGAGAGAGAGGATAACCATGTATTAAAAACCATCTTCTCCCAACTGGCATTCGAACCCAACCTTTCCGTCACTGGCAAACCGGGCAAGATGAAACATCTTTATCCCCGTACCCACTGGGATGGGTAATTTTTATGCATCGTTTTAATTTCCAAACTGATTTAAAAAACTTACAACGGACATCAAAACAATATAATAAACTTACAGTTTAAAAAATACCATTGAAATATATCATCCCAATCGTTGGTTTAATTAAATACTGCAGTGTTTAGTTTTTCTCTTATGAGACGCTATTCCCAATATTTTATTTAAATTGATTCCCCCCTCCCCCGCCCCCAGTAGTTGAGTTTTATTTTTATTTCTAGGTAACACTATTCCGAACACTTCCATATACCTAGGCAATTTTCCAATCAACCTAATGTCACATTTACCATTAAATGACGGTTGAAGGAACATTGCTATTGACATTACGGGGGGATGGGAGGGGACACGAGAAAAACCATTGTTTTGGCAGTTTTTATTGCAAAACCTTTTTTGGCCAAAATAAATGAATTATTTCTCCATTACAAACAGAGTTTAATTTTCTTCGCGTGGTGAGCTCAAAATTTCTTGAATATCTGTCAAAGGTATCCTGGAATTTAATGACTTTTTTCTCTTCATTTAAAAAGTTTCTCATCTTATGCCGCCATGTTCATGACAGATATTTAACAACTGTTGATATCACCATGTGTAGAAAATCAAACTCTATGTTTGTACTGAAGCTATATTTGATTTATTTTGGGCAACATTTTTGCTATAAAACTGCCTTTTCTTGCCTCGCTTTAAGAGCGAAAAAATACTGTACATGACCTCAAATATGATTGTCTTGGTGGTCTTGGGGTGAAATGTCCGCCCTAAAATTCGATATTCGCGTGTTAAAACTAGGTCGGGGTCGACAGAATTTTTTACCGTAACACAACTTCCTCTGGAAGGGAAGTAAAGTTATCGATCCCAGGACTTCCCTAGGACACGTGCTTTCTCCCAGATGGTGCGGGCGGTGCTCTGGATGTATTGTGAACACATCAGGGCCAACTTTACGTTTGTTAGCTCGTACTATTAACCTAAACTCTAGAATAACCACAAATAAAATTTAATGATTCGAATCCCTACAAATCTATCATGATATATCATCTATCATGTGTTCGACATTGCCTTCAATAAAACACTATGAGATTTTTAGTTATACCTATAGTCAATAACAAATACAGCCCAATTTTCATAGGAAGAACCTTATCTGACAGCTAGTAAAATTACTAGCTCTATTGTCAATTATTCGTACGTCAAATCATGTGATATGCAGCTCTCACTCTTAATAGATATTATCAATACCAGGGAGCCGAACCGGAACTGGAATCAGAACCGATATCCTTAATTAACAGTTATTTTTAAGGAACCAGAACTGGAACATGAAACTTACATATATATTGCTTGAGAACCAGAATTGTAATTAGACTCAATATAATATATAAAGATACAGATAGATAAAGGCTTTTATTGATTCTTATGGGTTCTGAATTTTAATAAATATTTTTTTAAATTAGCATTTTATGTCCGTTCTTTAATTTAAAATTTTTTGCAACACATTTTATTTTTCAGAATTTCTTTGTTAAGTTTTGATGTATTTAAAAGAATCGGAACCTAATTAAGAACAGAAAATTGCAAGAACTTTTATTATTCTCTAGCTGGAACCAGTATGGGAACCTTAAAATGTTTTATTGGAGAACCGGAACAAGAACTGTGAACTATAATTAATATTTCAGTTCAACTCCCTGATCAACACCTATAATATAATACTAATAACATAGTGAAATGTTGACCGGAAGATTATACGACTGTAGTTTCTAAAGGCTTCTTCTTACGAAAATACTACTATATTTGTTTACCTATTGTGATGTTTGTTATGAAACGAATGCCTTGAGCTATTTGTTCCATTGTAAAGTTTTATTGTTATTATTTATGGTATATTAATTGTTTGAAATTCCCAGAACTAAACACCCGCAGCGATGATTTAGTCTCGTAGATAAAAATATCAAAACGAAATGTTGCTTGGACTTCCCTATAACACAAAGTTAAACTTCAACAGCAACATTGGTTTTTTTAGCACAACGTCTTACTACCCGTTTGGTTTGTACGCTTGTTTACTAATTACGCCAGTAGTTTTATGGATTAGGAAGGATATATTAAGAGGAAGTGTTTGCATTTTCACGCATTTGCATGGAGAGTGAGAGAGAGAGAGAGAGAAAACCATTTAGGAAAACCACCCTCAATACATCCATCTGAGATTCGAACCTCGATCTCCCCGTCATTGGTGGTCTAGTTACTGCGAGATTAGCGCATTAGACCATGCGGCCACCGATGCGAATCCCACCCTTTCTCGTTCTCCCCGTCCTACTACACGTGTGGGATATCCGCATATTTATCAGTAATTTGGTAAGCATGAAAAAGATATAACTTAAAGAAAATGTACTCGCATTTGCGTGGATAGAAATTGGAGAGCCATTTATAAAAAACCTCAACATACCAGGCTGATATTCAAACACTAACCTCCCTCCCCTTCATATAAAACTAGACTAAATGAGACCGGCACCTTTGTCTACGTGTCCACCGATGCGTGTACGTTAAATGATATTTTTCAGCGTTCACATTTTCTAGATATAGATGCCAATAAAATAATAATTATATGGATTTAGTGGGTTTTTCTGCCGCGTTTTACTACACGTTCAGGCTATGCGCTTTAAAGATCCGCACTGGTGGGCATGCGGTACAAACTTCAAGCCCATTTAATTTGGTTTGCTGGTGATGGGGAGGCTGGGGTCCGAATCTCAGCTGAGTATACTAAACGTGTTTTCCTCTAAAATTCTGAACTTCTTTCCTCATCAGTGTGACTATAAGGACAGCCCGGACAGGAAGACGCGGTGTTAAAACCAAGAAGACACAAATTCGGAAAGTGCTAAGAGCGTGCATCACATCGCCATCAACTCTGTGATACATTCGGCTCGATATCGTAAATTTACACCAACAATATTGCACGTGAATCATTTCTGATTAAACATTAATTGAGATAGAGGGTTAATAGAAGTTCTTAATATTGAACATTGTTGAAATATTAAATGGTATTTGGATAAAAATAGCATTTAAAAGACCGTGCTCTCGCCGTTTTAGAATGGTTAAACAGATAAGCACTGCGCACAAATCTTCATTCTGTCTTAATAGGGACTTACTTTGGTTACTAACAAGAAACTATTTCGCTTTGACCCCCATAGTCAACACGGAAAATTTCAAGTAATCATTCAAATATGAATGCACCACACACATTTCTGGTATATCGTAAGTCTTTTATTTTCCCTTTTAACTTCCATTCCTCGCACGAACCGGGAGCTGAGTTGGGCCTGCTATGATGCACGCACGCTCTTAAATAAAACACACTAACTATATTTCTTATTGTATGAAGGAGAATCACACAAACACGACGAAGCTATACAATCTGTTTAAAAAATGGGTTTGTAATTTAAGATCTTGAAGAACTACAGGGCGTTGAGAGGACACGGCTGTAATATATGAAGGATATTGAATAATCTGTCGTGACAGCCATTAGGGCTGGTCCTCCAGCTTGGGGACTGGATGGAGGCGTGATGAACTCTCACCGCAAAAAAAACCCCATAAATAAACACTCTAAACTCATGGCTGTTCCTGGGGCGAAATATTCCGGAGATAAAATAGACTTCCAATCGTATCTCCCGGGTGGGTACTTCATTGAGGGAGCAAAGAGATTAGGATTGGGACGTGGAATGCTAGGAGTGCCAGAGGCACTACAACTAATTATGGGAGGAGTAGGTAGAACTATCTACAACTAATCATGGGAGGAGTAGGTAGAACTATTGCAAATAAGGATAGGTCACGTACTTTTTTGAGTGCGACAGTGAACTTTCGAGTTCCTAATGCCATAGTGTGAGTAAATAGAGAGTCTTAGTAGACCTAAGTCCACGAACCAATTCACACAGAGACACAGAATAGGTCGAGGAGGTCCAATTGCTAACCCCCTGAACCTCTAACCTTAATTCTTTAGACCTTTTTTATATGAGGGGATACTTCAAAAGTGCTGTGTATTCGTCTCCAGTACATTATCTATCGGACTTAAAACAATGAGTCAACTGTTGTCAGACGATTCGAATGAAGTCAACGAGTTCTCAAAGAGCACAGATATCTGACATTTGGTGTGGAAATGGAAGAACATCATGTAGAGCACCTTTTGTTCTAATACATAGTAAAGTTGTGCCATGTAAGTCCAATTAACATTTCATTTTTTATCTTTATTTATTTATTAAGTCCAGAAAGACACACATGTATCTCTTTGAGTGTTTTTCTTTATGTTTACTCATACTAGTTTTTACTCATTTTAATGAGTTACTATAAGAACCTACATTTCTGAACATCCTAACCCTCTTTTTTTCTAACATCATGTACGTATACTGTCTTCCTAGCGTTTCGTAGTTGACGGAAGAGTTCAAGTCTCCTACTGCACGACTTGGGGGGGAATTCGGAAGTGGCCGGAAATGACTATGTAGACCAATAAAAATAAAACAACTTCGCTGGAAGTAATTTCACGGACCAAAGGAAAGACTCTCAAGAGTTCAGTGAACCTGTAGAAAACGAGTGGAGGAATCAAGTGTATTAGGTAGTAAGGGAGATAGCTTTATCGATCATTTGGGTCAACATATTTTGGTGACTCCCATACGTCTCGAAACGATGTTCTTTTCATCCCTCCCTTCCTACCCTTTATTTCCACTCCACGCTCTACAGTATGGCAGGATCAGCATAGTAACCTTATTTGAGAGCCCAAAAAGTTTATCAATCCGTCTTAAAGCATTCAAACGCCAAGTCATACTTAGTTTATCTGTCCTTTTTTTGATCTTTGAAAGAAACGGTTTTAATGTCGACAGCTGCAAGATAAATTTAATGAGCTTTTGTCGATGTTGGCAACATTTGTTGTTGTCTTAGTAGGTTCTCCCAATGGCGATCCAACTATAGTTAACCCGCCGATACCATAACATTACTGCTTGAAACGCTAAAAGATCTTTTGTCTCTTTTAAGGAAAAATTGTGTGCGTTTAATGTTTCCTTTTTTGTTTTAATATATTTTCTTTTACACCGCGTCTAACTTCCCATCCGAGCTGTCAGCATTTAGTTAAACTAATGGGGAAGATAGGGTTTAATAGAAATGATTCCGAATTTACGTGAAGGTAAGAGTGGGAAACCCCCCTCAACAAACCTTGCTGGGTTTCGAGTCCTGACCCTCCCGTCACCGAAAGACCAAATTAGATGAGCCTGGCATTTAATCCTCTTGCTCACTGATACCAGCTAGTTTTTAAATGATATAATGTCAACCAAATATATAATTTTTGTACAAGTATTTAAGGTTTTAAAATATTTTTGTTGTAAAAATGTTCTTTATGATGTGATCTGTGAATTGTTGGTTAAAATTGCGTATTTAATAAATATCCTCCTAGTTTCATGTAAAACAAACTCGCTGCATGTGTACCAACCTACGTGTGTAAATGTATTGCAACGATGTAGAATATTTATTTATGAACATATGCAAATGTTTGAATCATGAGGAAACATGAAGTCACGAACATTATAGGGCCTATTACATACATAAAGGGTAAATATACAGCACATAATATTAAAAATAAATAGCTCAAGCAACTTATAACCAAGGCTTATGTTCCAAAACTACCTTCACACCAAATTTTGTAAACCAAATCAATGGATTAATTTCGTTTAGTATTTTAATCTCCAAATAATTTTTTATCTAACACCACGTATTACTAACCGTTCGGGATATACGATTATGTACTAATTATGCTAATGGTTCTAGGGATTAGGAAGGTTATATTTATAGGAAGTGTACCTGCATTTTCTTGGAGGGGGAGTGGAGACGTTTTGTGGAAAAACCACCTTCAGTCCATCCGTCGGAGATTCGACCATGCAGCCACCGAAGTGGGTTACAAATAGTTAAAAAGTCCTTCATTTTATATAGGCTACCGTGAATATTTATAGTCATTTAACTGTAACGTAAGCTAATTGAAGTTACCGAATGGCGTCACTATCGCAATAAGACTAGACTTCCCATGGCGGGTAGGTTGGGATTTGAATCCTGGTTGAGTGTACTGAGTTATTTTTCATAAGTGAGTTTCTACTGTCCCACGCAAATGTGGTGACACATCTTCTAAATTTAACCTTCCTAATCCCTAACACATTTGCTTAATTAGTACATAGACGTATAAATTGAATAGGAAGTAAAACGCGGTGCTAAGACTCACTAAGTTCATTTGTTTAATTTATGTAGGCCTACAGTATATTTAAAAATAGATGGATTCTGTTTCAAGCAAGCACTGATTGCAGGACATTTGTATTCTAACTAAGTATATCCTCTTCTGGGACACGATTCCTGCACCAAGGTTACCCATTGATTAAAAAACAACCAGAAAATTGTGAAATATATTTCGCACCATAAAACTAGCCCAAAGCATTGAGTGATACATACATTTTGGTATAACCTACTTCGACACACATTTTAAGCAAAACCTTTTGATTCCATCTTCTATATAGAGGAAGGTGTCCATATTTAATCAATGAGTAGGCATACAATACACTATGGCAACAAATTCGGAGTAATTTTGAGTTGGCATACCTAATACCTATAGTGTGTTCCCTTTGATTAGATTGTTTGTTTGGTTGTAATAGAGAGGCTGGACCAAACATTTTATCAAATTAATACAATTTTCTCCTAGTTTGTAAATATAAACATTATTTAAGTGAAATATTTATACACGCGTCGAAAATTAAAAGGGCTTCCTATTTACCATTCGCCTAGTATTTAGTTTAATTTACAGAAAGTACCTAGGTTTTGTGAGATTTAAAGAACTCACCATTTTATCACCTAGCATCCAATAGTGTATATATATTTTTTCGCTCCCCCGTCTTTCCCCGCAGCACACCACAAGCCCGGGCAGACTACTCGCACATTTTGGAAATAGCGGCTGCACTCTGTTACATTAGGTTGAGTGATTATTCTGATGGCAAGTTAGTATGACGCTATATTTTATAGTTTATTTATAAAGGGAGGGTTGGCGCTGCAATATTTTCACCCTCACCACCCCTGTTCTTCTAAATTTTAAATTCTTTATTCTCTCTTTCCTTCATTGAGTTGTTGAAAAACCATTCACAATTCACTTATATTCTTTTATGGACAATCGTCGCTTGTAATCTGATTATACACGCATTTAAAAAAAATACAATTTTGTACACAAAACATTTAAGAACACGCTGACTGATCTTGTCTTCTTTGTTTTGACGGTGGCAGAGAGTTTGGGTTTTGAATACCAGCTGGGTGTTCTTGCCTAAATATTGTTTCACTTTTCCTTCACGCAAACGTAGGTACATTTCCTCAAATTATACCTTACTCGTGGTGTAGATAAGAGGGCCCGGATAAGTAGTAGGACGCAATTGTAAAAAAGTAGGTAAGTAAAAGTTTTCCTCAAAATGTTATGTCTTAAAACCATTTCTGAAACCCTTATAGAAAGTTTGTCGCAATAAATTTGTAATTTATTTACTACGAGTTTAACGAAATCTAACAGTAAAAATTAAATAGACTAAACTGATATTTCAAGAAATAATACAACCCAAAGGTTGGTCCTGATTAAATCAAATTTGGTTTTCCTTTTATCCAGAGAAGTGTGCGTACGCAGCCCTTGGACTGGTTAGTGCTACCCACCCGCACCGTATGAAGGAAAATACAGGTACTAGGTAAGTCGCGAATAAATACGGTACTGTCCCGTTAATTTCCGTACTGTATTTCTACGAGCGAGCGATAAATAACCTACCAATTTTGCCGGAAATGTATCTCATGTACCATCCAGGGATCTTCCACATGCCTCAAATTGACATAGGACCGACGGCTTTACTTCCTCTCCGAAGGAAGTTGTGCTACTCAATTTTCATCACTCAGTAAAAACCCGTCGGCCTCGGCAGGTTTCAAAGCCGTGAACATTCGGTCATGAGGCAATCACTTTACCCCCTAGACGATTCAAACAATGTATTGAAACACGAAAAAAGACTCCAATTAATTTTACTCTGTGAACTACTTTTTTTTTGCCTATTTCCTCCAGACAAGACACTGTATTTTTCTTGTTGGGGTCGTAATGCATTTTTTTGCCATGTTTTTCCCTCGTCATCTCATTTGAACGCTGTATTTACGTAGGCTTACGTGTCTAGTCCTGGACCCCTATTTTGAAACTTGCAAAAATACTCGCTAGCGAGCAAACTCGCAACTCATCAACTCGCAAATTGCAGGCTGTACTAAAACAGAGCTAATTTTGAAAGGTTTCTACTGTCGTGAGAGCCGGTGTAGCGTTGTTTCGCTTGCGACTGAGCTTTCCATCCTACAACACTGTAAAACCATGACGTGTGCCAAAGGATTGAGGCGATGAGATGCCACAACACGTCACTATATAAGATATGGTAGTCAACGTAGGCTCAAATACCTTGTATACTTCCATAAGAAAATATTTAAAACAAATTATATGCTTACCAATACAATCATTTAAAATTAAAGTTTAAAGTCTGATAAATTCAAAAAAGTTTTTTTTATAGATGACAGGATTTGAACACGTAAACTATAGATTATGAGAACGTCACTCTAGTGATTCAGGCAAATTGACAGTTAAATAAGTTTGAAAAAATTAAAATATATAATTATATTTTCACCCAAAGAAATATTTTTACTGAAGGATTGAATAGAGTGTACAAAGCAATCATATTTTTTTCCCTCTGTAAAGCTATTTTGTACAATGGTAGGTTTATTTCAACAAAATCACTCTCATAAGGTTGCAACCGAAGAGGGGGATGGCATCCATTTTGTTATATTATGCTCTACTCGACAGACAAGGCCAGTCTCGCACGGTGTGAGGTTGGCGAGAAAAATCCGCACGCTATTCGATCCTGTGACGTCAGTTTTCGCAGTGCATAAGTTTCAAAATTAGGCATTTGAGAGATTGTTTGCGGGATGAGAGAAATGAGCTAGCGAATCGCTACTCGCACGTTTCAAAATTAGGGGTCCTGGAGCGATTTACGCTCTTATCGAGATTCCTTCCACGTCACAACAATAACAAAAATAAATGCTAGCAGCGAGGAAACGTATTAACGCAACCAGACATAATATTCGATTTCCTTCGCCTAATGGTTTTCTCTCTCTCTCTCTCTCTCTCACACACACACACACACTCTCTCTCTCTCTCTCTCGTGTACGCAACCCCCCCTTAAGACCAAGCACACTCATCCTCCTTCCCATTCTGACATAAAAATTAGAAAATTAGAAAAATTAGAAAATTAGTCTATCTATTATTTCTTGTGTTTTAACTAAATTCTGCATTTTATCTTTTATCTCTCACTAGTTATAGCTAAGGCTCAGTAACCGTATTATTATAAAATTATACCAACCCACATCGAGGAGGCTCATGGAATAAACGCTAAGCATATCTAGTCTAGTTAGTTTGGGACGTAGATTTGGGGGCTCAGGGTTTGAATCCCATCAGGGTATACTGAGAGAATATTTTATCTATTAAATGGCTTTTCAGTATCACTTCACACAAATGAAGCTACATTTCCTCTAAGTTATACTATCTCACCCCTACTCCATTTGTCTGATTAAATTCATATATCCCATTTTTGTGGCGGCATGGTCTAAGGCTTCACTCTGACAGTAGACTATACTGCCGATGATGTGGAGATCAAGGTTCGAATCCCAGTCGGGTGTACTTAAGGTAGTTTTTCCAAAAATTGTTTTCCACTCTCCCTCCGTGCAAATGCGGGTACACTTTCTTTTAAATATATTTCCTTCCTCATCCATAAAACCAGTAGCGTAATTAGTACATGTGCGTTTAAACTGAACGGGTAGTAAGACGCATTGTTATAAAGAAATTAGTACAGTTCTGACAGGTGATAGATAAGATTGGGAAAGTGGATAGGGGATAGAGGGGAGAGGAAGGTGAAAGAAAACAATGTTTTTGACAAAGAGGACAGTAAGAGTAACCTAACATTGTTTTGTTGATGTTAACATTTATTTAGAATAATGTAAATTACTACCTTGGCCCAACCGATGGTCACTTCATTTTAGTTTATCACTTATAGAGGTTTTTTTTACTGTTGCGGTACCATTTTGTAATCTTTCATTCCGTTTCATAATACATATATTTATTTTATCTAATAGTTAATTTTTATAACTAGGTTACGTTCAAAACAAAGGCTATAAACGGTTTAATACAATAAGTGTGAATTAAGCAGGCGATTTAGAGAAAGTGCACCCGCATTAGCGGGAATGAATGGGAAAATTACAGTGATAAATCATATGAGAAAATCACCCTCCAGTGCACCCGTATGAGATTAGAAACTAGAAATCTCCATCACCGACATTCTAGTATATTACAAATCCGACACCTTAGACTGAGTGTCTATCAGTGTGTCTCTCTTATTAGTTAGATACAATTTTAAATAGGCTTTTTTCATCTTAACATGGTAATTTTTATTTTGGTGTCGCGACTTAATTTCCGTCAGGACTAACCCCATTTAATTACGCTAATGGTCTAGGGAAAGGGAAAGTGTAAAGCCATTATTTAAAACGCTAAATTCACCAGGCCTGGATTCGAACCCGACATTTCCATCACCAAAAAATAGAGCTAGACAAGTTTGATTTTTAGTACGCGTGATTACCGATGCGGGTATGCTATATTTTAAATTTACTCAATAGCATTTACACTTTAAATTTAATAAACTCACACTTATATTAGTTAATTAATTTACCAAACAAATATAATAATAATAAATTTTATTATGTACCATTTAGGCCTAGCTATTGTTAAAATGCATTACATTAATATAAATTTGAAAATCCTTTTGACATGTCATTATAAAAATCCCATTTATATAATAGATTGTCTCTCTAAAAATATTGTATAATTGCATTGTAAGTTAAAATACTCAACATTATTTTGATCAGAGTTATTCATTTAGGAATAAAGTAACCCGAATAATACAATTCAATTGATAAACAGTACAAACATTATCATAGTTGCCTTACCTTTGTTTACTCTTTAGTGCCTTTTAAAATTTGCTTCTCGATAGTGGTATTATTTATTCATTTTTTAGATTTATTTTTTCTAAATTTATATTATACTTCCTGTGCAAAGGGTTTTCCCACGATCACTGTAATTATTCCCATTATTAAAACTGATGGGTTCATGGGTGATTACGTATTGAGCTCTCTTGAAGACGTATAGTGAATCACATAATTTGAGGGGGACGTCCAACTTCCAAAATAATGCGAGGACTGGTTGAGCACACCAGCGCTCACCTTTGAATTCTCCTTGTACGCACAGCTCTGCACGTTCCCAGAAGGCGTGTTAAAGAGAGATTTCTCACAAAGATATTTCGAACCATTATCGAAGCTTCCAGAATAGCTCGATGCCCTGCTTGAGTTATTAGAATTGTCCATGGAGGCCACATTGAAGCTACACGGTCGATGGGCGCATAAATGACTTGGTTGTGGATATTGAGAGTTACTCGTTACAACGTTATGTTCCTTTTCAGAATACCTTGGAAAATTGTTCAACACATTGGAGTGAATCATCGATCCTTGATTGGATGCACTCTGATACGTATTCTTAGATATATGATTTGGAGAGGCATGTTGATAGTAATTGCAAGAGAAAATTGATATAGGCCTACCATTTTCTAAATAGTTGGGGGTACTGTTCATTACGAATCTTGAAATATTTGTAGATTCCAAGAAATTATTTTGTGCTAAGAACAAATTGGGCTCGTTGGATGGTGTAAATATATGATTTAGAAACCGGTTATTCGTAAAAGCATTCCCAAGGTATTCTGTACCGAGTTCCTGAAATGTTGATTGATCAACTCTTCGGCCGTTTGTATCCTCGCCCTGTGGTGTCACTTGAAATTGGCACATATGTTCTCTTGCGTTGATTGAAGAAACGTTTCCGTGAAATTGAGTTAGCCTTGTTGAAGTCGATAATCTCGCATTAGTTGCATTATCGATAGGGTTGGTGAAAAACCCTTGGCTATCAGCAGATTGAACCATTATATACGTTGATGAAATGACTGGGAAATTATTGTAACGGTAGTAGTGTGTTGGTTTCACGGTTGAATTGGTAAAAGTAGGACCTTTGATTACCGCTTTATTTCTTGCTCGATTTTGTATATTAGTGTGATTTTGCTTGTTGACAGAATACGGTTTTTCTGCAGCATTCACTTCCTGGGAAGCTTTCTCCTTTCTCTTAACGTTATTTTTAATGGAAAAGTGACAATACTTATTTTGGGTTTCATCCATATGCACGCAATAATCTCTCCTAGTAGCAAATCTAGATTTATCTTGGCTCGTTAGGTCATCATAACCTTCTCTTGAACTCTGGTTGTTTGCTTGAGAGCACGATGGGTGTTTGAATTCAGGTGGTGCTAGAGGGGAATTCACTAAATGTTTTTTGCTAAACAATGATACTAGCTCGTGGTTCTTAGGTAGGCTCCTTTCAATATGCTTTCTTTCTTTTACAGCTTCAGATAAAATATTAATTTTTTTTCTGTTTCGAACTTCACGAACTAGAACATCTAGATTATTCTCTGGTACAGTTATGTTGTAATTTGTTTGATTTTTCCTGTAGTTGCTGGACCACTTTGGTATTACAGAAAAGTTTGAATTTTTAAAAGATGGATGTTCCAGACAAATTTTGTTTGAGTCTTTGTTCGTAACAATATCACCTGTTGACTCAATCGAATAAGAGACGTGTTGAAGTCGATTCTTTTCTCTATTTTTCGGACGTTTAGTCCAACGGCATCGTTTTGGCCTTTTGTTACGTACTTTTTTCTTCACGCAAGTATTAATTCCAAGATCAGGTTTGTTCATTTCCAGCCTCTCAAGTAAAACAACGGGTGTTTTCTTTTCTGTGCTGGGATACGTATTTGTATTCCCTGGTCTTTTGTTTCCTTTTTTAATATTCCTTTTTGTATTGACGTCCCCATAGTTCTTCCCACAAGGTCTAGTTTTCTCCACAGGAGGAAAACGAACATTTACATTTGGCTTCTCACTGTCAGAAGGTTCGAATTTGGCTGCACAGCTACCGCCTTTAGTTTTAAGCTCGTACCTAGGTCCGTAGATGAATTTGAGAATCTTAATGACATCGCATTCATCTTTTGAGTCATCGTCGTCGTATGAAGAACGTTCACCTTCCTTGGTGTCGTCTGGTCCAAGTCCAAACACCTTGTACACGTTCTCTTCGGACCATTCCAGATCTTCGCATTTTGTCAAAAATCCGGGGGTCTCGCATAATGGTATGAAATCATTTCGCGTCTGCAAATTTCCCAGTTCCTTGTTTTCAGTTTCCCGATTGCTAGTTGCACTAGTCAATAAATCACTTGTCTTGATATCGTCACATTGTTTCTTCATTGTGTCTTCATCTTGATCTTGGTGGTCAATGTTTCTCCCAGTCTTATTCTTCGTTTTGGACCGTGATGGAGTTTTCCTATGCGCCTTTCTTCTGGAGAGTTTTGAGCCTGTGTAAAGTAGTATACATTCATAAATTCGGATCGCCATACACACATCCTATTTGAAAACATAAAAAAATGTAAAATAACCAACATTGACAAAAGTTCATTGCATTTATCTTACAGAGTTATCAAAATTACCACCACAATATCTCAAAATTTACAGAATTTAATATGGTTTGGCGTATAGATGCACAACAGTGAATCTAATAATATGGTACTGTAGAGCCTTGGAAACTCGACCTAATGTGGACTGAGATGGTGTCGAGTTATTGAAATGTCGAGTTTTACGAATGAATTAGCATAAGATGCATGTTTACTAGACAAGGATAAATCACAAAACAATATCGAATATTATAGGTACAGTTGTTCTGTACTGTAATATTGTACAGTACAGTAAAAGTAATATACGTACAGTACAATATATTACGTGGTAATATAATGGTGTATATACATAGGTACGTGTAATATACATAAATGCAGTACAATACTGTACATATAATATTTTATTGATTAGAATAAGACGTTACTGAATCAGAAAACTAACAAACACAGCACTTGTAAAAACAACACCACAGTACGACTGTTCCACTCGAGTTACACAAACAAACTAAGAGGTTTTACAGTTGAATGACCTTGGATCGTGATGACTGGTGCCAACATCTGTGTGTGCTTGTTGAGTTACACGGAGTGTCGAGCTAACGAGTATCAAGTATCCGAGAGACTACTGTATCTGACTATATGCTATTCATAATCGATATTAATATGATTTTAAATGCACTTTTGATTTTAACCTACTTATGTTTTAATCGTGTATTTAAAGTCTAGTATACTAGTTATTATAGTATAGTACATGTTCTCTAAAATTCCAACACTCTCATAATAATTATTTTATACCTTTAAGATCAACTTACGGGAATATGTTTTCATGGTAAATACTCTGTGCAATAAACTTTTAAAACCAAATATACAGTAAATAAAATCCTTGTTTCACAATTTCTTAAAACAACTGATCGTTTATATTGCTAGGCAACATTGAAACAATTATTGTTTTCATCAAAATATTATGTATTAATTTATTTTACAGATTTAATAATACCATCTGGTGACGTCCACGGGTAACTAAGTTAAAATGTTTATCTGAAGGTCCTTTAAGAAAGATAACACTTTATGAATAAAATAATTTGGATTTTTTTTAAATTTAACTTTTGTAATAATGTCTTGTAGACCTATAAAACTTAAATACAATGACATTGATAGTGTAAGTTTCTGGTCCATCTGATAAAACAAGGCAAGGCGGGGAGTATGGAACTGTTTTAGGTACTTTTCTTCTTACAGAAAAAGCAAATGATAGCATGAAATGCCAACAGCAGAACAACTTCTGGCCACGTTTCGTGACTCGTACAATACCTTGATGTTTCCAGTAGAAAAACATAATTCAAATGACCAATATCTACAATATACGTCGCAACATTTTTATAAAAATTAATAAACGGGCTGTCACATTTTCCTAAAAATAGCTGATTGAGAAAGAGGCTAGTGAGTTTAAAACAAATAATAAAAATAAAGTCCATACTTATGGGCACGCGGACAAAGTCGTCAGGTCTCGTCTAGTCTGGTTTTATGTTGATCAAAAGGCCAGAGTTAAAATCCTGGGCGGGTTTACTTAGATCATTTTCCATGAATGGTTTCTCACTCTCCTTACACGTAAATGTAGGTAGGGGAGAGAGGGAGAATGGCAGTCAGTGGGGAATGGCGGTCAGGCCTATTGCATAGCCCCACTGTTGTTTTGAAGTGGTCTAGCCTGTGTTGCGTTCTACTCCATCTTCTACCGAACCAACGCAACAGGATTCACCATTGTGGTCAAACTTTTAGTGACGAAAAATTTATGTTTTTGGTTTTCCGCTGTTTTGATCTAAATATTGTATAAAAAATATTCTCATTTAAGTACCAGAAAACCACGTTTAACTATTTTTCTTTTAATTTATTTGCATGCTTTTGTATTTGAGAATAGATTCCAAATTTAGAATTGTTTTTAATGTTTCTCGTTTTCATGTGACGATTTTTTTATTTCATGAGATACGTTTGGGGCAATGGCAGTCAGCTTGACCGCCATTTCCCCTCAAATATTTAAATGTTTAAGAAATACTTTTTTAATTATGCATTGTAGGCTTATATTAAATATAATGTAATATGTAATATAATGGCTTAGAATATAAAACGCCAAACAAAGAAGGCCACCTGGACAAAAGTTGATTTAGAGGCTGCAGTAAAGCTAGTCAATGAAGAAAACACAATGCGCTCGGTTGCAAAACAGTTAAATATTTCATTCAGCACATTGCAAGGTAGGATGAAAATAGAAGTTTTCAATAATCATACCTCTTCTTCAGAGTTACAAGCCACCTCAGAAGGCACTTCTATTTATAGTACTTCTACCTCAAACTTGAAAATCATCACACCAGTTTCAAACAAAACTAAACCACAGACGACAATAGAAGACATTTCTCCCGTACCAAGAACAAATCAAGACAACCCAATCAAAGGCAAAAAAAAGGAAACAACATTCCCAACTTCTTACAAGCACACCCATGAAGTCAATGCTGTCGAAAAAAAATGAAAAAGTTTTGCATTAAAATCCAAACAGGTGAAAGGAAAGATAAAGATTCAAACAAAAAATGCAATGCAAATTTTAAAAAAAATGTCGGAGAAACCTTCGGGACATCGATAGTACATCGACGGAAGACAGTTATTTTAGTGAGGATAATTTGTGTGACGATAATGATATAAATGAGTGTGACATGGAGACTGACAAATGTTTTATCTGTGACTAGTTCGGACAAGATGGAGAGCCATGGTATCGGTGCACTTCTTGTGGAGTATGGGTTCACGAAGTATGTAGCGGGTGGGACACACCAGAGGGATACATGTGTGACGTGTTCATAAGGAAAAATCGCCACTCAATGTAAACAAATGTTGACTAAATAAGTTGAAATAGATTTTTTGACTACTGTATTTTATATAACTTTCTGTATGTTATCAAAACAAAGACATTCTGGAAAATATTTACTCTTAAAACCTTTTTTTACTTTTCACTTTTGATAAAACTGATTGTTTTTATATTTATGTTATTATCTAGCCTATTGTTTATCATATTTATTTTAATTTCATCATTATTTTTACTAATTTATATGAACATTTATGTTTGCCGTTGGATTACTATGTTTCAAATTATTTTACACATTTTTTAGCAAATAGAATAAAAATACATATTTTACTATTGTAAAACGATGGGAGCAATAGTGACCGTGATTACCCGATGGGGTAGCAAATGGTGGTCAAACCCCTATTTATAGTTTTTTTGTTTGATAGACAAAACCTTATAGACATTCTATTTTGTACTATGTAATCTTCAAAGTAGAATCACTAAGCTATAAGATCGTGCTTATTAGGTTTAATTACAATAAATACTTTTTCAGTAATTTAAGTTTTTGCTTAGGTGACCGCCATTTGCCCACTCTCCTCTACATTTCCTTTGAATTTCTAGGTTTCTAATCCCTACCCCCTAAGTGTAAATATGAGGATAGTCCTGACGAGGAGTATGTTCGCTACTCTCAAAAACTAATTAATACCAAACTAAACCAAAATGTGTTTTTACTTCTTATAGCAATGTCCAACAAAAAGGAGTCTTGCTCACGTCTTTTATTGGAACAGGTTAAGGGAGTGTGAAAGGGATATAGAGAAAAATATGGGGGGAAAAAAGGATTTTAGTAAGAAGTACGTTATAGAAAGAAAGTGGTGGAGATGGATGAAATAGTGAGGGATGAAGGGGAAGAGAAAAATGCCTATAGGGAAAGATGAAACCGTGTACTAAGTCTATGAAAAAAACACTTTTGAAACTGTGGTCATTTTTATTTTGGTTGAGCCTGAGCAATGGATGCGTATTTTATCCGGGTTGACTTTCATCGTGTTTGTTGGAGATGAAAGAAACGCTCACAAGGTTTGTGGCTTCTGGTCTCTTCCCGAGCACAGGTGAGGTCATGAGTTCTACCTTGGCAGAGGTAATATTTTAACTAATATTGAACACCAACGTTGTTAACGTCTTAACCTAAGTAGTATGGATGATGATGGTTGTTTATAATAAATGCACCCACATTAACGTGGAGAGCCAACAGAGAAACCACCCTGATAAATAATGTAAACAACTACCTCAATTGCACCCGGTTGATATTCGAACCTTGACCTCCACCCTGTCGCTAATTTAGCTTTTTAAGAAGATTGACATCTTAAATCGTGTGACCACCGTTGCTGGTGGTGCCTTTAAACGTGAGCTCTTTAGCTTGAATGTAACAGTTTTTGGTGATATTAAATTTAAAAGTTTTTTTCCTTTAAAATACCATTTTCATGTTTATAATTTCTAGCACGGTAGGTCTAGGTGTGTTGTCCTAGGTAAGTAACACATCTCACAGCCGAGTAACTGGGAATTTAGGTTCAAGATTACTCATAAACCAGAAAAACTGTCGAAATTTAGTTTTCTGCATTATTCATTTGACAGTCAACGAAATTGGAAACAGTTTAATATTTTGTTTCATTTACATTAAAAAATATTATTATTTCTCAATTTTGATTTATTTTTAAAATATGGTAAAACTGTTTCACTAATTTGCCTCATGGTATAGTGGTCAGAGCCCACTGGGCTTCTGACCTAGAGGTTCTGGGTTCGATTCCCGGCTGGTACTGGGGGGTTTTCCTCGAAAGGGGAATAATTACCATGGTCACCATAGTTTGGTTAGCTTGGCTTAAGTTAGGTTTTGATATTCATCGGCTCCCCCCCCTATCATACTCACTATCATCTTCCCCTCATCTCTTCGGGACATGGATAGTCTCTCCACGAAAAGGATGTACGATTAGTACATTCGGGCGTCCCCTGGAAATCATTACATTAGTACTAATGCTTGGTGGGAGACGGGCTCTTTCGCTAGTCTGTAAGACTTGCACTGGTGTGAGCCTGTATCTAACATAATAACTTGAAGAACATAGTTGTTATTGCCATCATGTTATAATACATTAGATGAAAAGAGAGAGAAAATATATTTTACGCTCCTATTTTGTAGCTATATTATGTTTCAGAATGCAGTTTGCCTCGCCATATTGCTCATTTAACTATTTGAGATATGTATCTGTGCGCGTGTAAGAAATAAAAAACAATCTATGCCTGCTCAAGATACAATTTTATTTCATTTAAAAAGTGTGACTTGCCTCCAATATTATGCGGGTAGTAAGACAAGGTGCACGGAACTAAAAAAGGCACAAGCTGCCAACAATATTTTATTGGGTTTAGCATATTTTATTAGTACCTACGCTCAAGTACCAAGGTAGTACAGTCCAATTTTCTTAGAAAGGGTCTTTTCTGACAGCTAGAAAAGCTACTAGATCTACTTTTACGTATTAATACGTCAGGTCATGCTATTTTCAGCTTCCACTGTTGATAGATATTACCAACACTTGTCAAAACAAACTAATATTTTATTATAATTATATCAACTTAAATGGCAAAAAAGTTTTTATTTTCTAAAGGCCCTTTCAATGAAAATTGGAGTATAACAGGTAACTAACCATCAACAAATTAAACCATCTAATTTAAATAACAGGATGAAACTCTCCTCGGTGAGCGCGTGGACTAGGCCTAAATGTCAGGCTCATATAGTTTAGTATGTCAGTGACGGGAAAATATTTTTTTCCCAAACTGTGCTATGTAGAAAGGAGAAGAGGGTAAGTGGTAAAGTGTCGATATTGGGGTTGAAGAGAGATTTGCAGGGAGGTAATTACTACTCAGCAATCAGTGCTCCTGTGTTTTAATTGCTCCTCGACAAACAGTGTCGAGACGTCACACTCGAACGCATTCGTCCTAATTAGGTCCACTACCTGCAATATCTTTACTGACATCTTCACAGTTAAACATATATACATAGGCTTGACGAGTATGGTCTTATAATTATTAAAAAAATGGCTTACTTTTTGGCAAATATTCAACTCTTCCGAAACCATAAGCTAAAAATGGTATAAGTACATTGGCGGTCACAAGAAGTGACTAAATACATTAAGTGGAATTTAAAGTGAAAATTTCGGTCACTTTTTCTGACATAAGAATTTTTTTTTTCTGAAGGACTTCCTACTTTACCTCCCTCAACTCTACCCTATTAGAATAATTATTAAATACGGATATCCCAGGCGGGTGGTAACATGTGGAGCAATAAATATTAATTGAATATATTTTACATCTTGGTTATTTCTTTATTTTTTACATAAGAACACAACAACATCGTGTGGTTTTTTACTTTCTCATACAGAGAAAAAATTGTAACTGTGAACATTTTCACATTCGATCTTTTTAATGTTTGGAAATGACTCAAACGATAGAAATGTTTTATTTAATAAATCGCAATGTTTACTTATTTTTTTGGTAGTTTACTGGAAACAAACTTTTATAATTTCAAAATTTGGTTTAAAATGGCTATTTGGCGAGTGTTTCACATGATAAATAAGAATTAATGTTTGTATTCAAAGGGACATTAATTTGTGGGCAGTTTACTAAAAACCAATTTTCGAAAATTTGACTAAAAAAAATTACCTTGATAGTTTTATTTAAAATGGATATATGAACAGTGTTTCATATAAGTATCAAAACAATATGTTCTTCTGTGGAAAACTTATTTAAGGGTAATTTACTGATGGTCAATTTTTGAAAAAAAAAAAAAGTTCGCATCTATAATAAACTTTATGAGAATATATGCACGATGGTATTGCACCATTTATTTATATTAACCGCGCAAACAACTTCTGGTGGTTAGTTGTGGTATGAGGAATGCGGAGTTTCCTCGCATGGGAGTTCATGCATTTGGATCATAGTTTATTTCATAATTCCTGCCAGCGTTCGTCATCAGCTGGTACCGCAACTTTGTTTGTCGGGATTCGTGACTTCGTGGCCCCTAGCGATACAGACCCGCAACACCTGCTAGATTCCGAGTTGCCGATACCCACGGTTACGTAACCAAATGTACATCATCCGAATGTTGAGGTTGTCTGAAATATTCACGGTTTATTCACCCCCCCACCCCCGTGAACCAAGTGGCCGGGATCCAATGCATTTGGACCTTGACTTACAAAAGCGAATATAAGTACTTAAGGACTTTCCTAACCATGTCGATAGTCATCTAAGATTGTTTGTCATTATCTCTTTACCATTCGAAATATCCGGATATTTTAAAATATTTTAATAAAGATACGTTTTTTTGGACTTCACTCCAACCTTCCAATCATTTGCTTGATAAAGTTAATCTTTTCCTAAATCCGCGTTAAAATTAGGACGTGGATCAGGGCGTCAGTTTGGTCTCGTCTGGTTTGCCAGTCACGGGTGACCTGACCGAATACACGGATGTTTTTTTATTAATGATTTCCTCCTCTACCTCCTCACAAACGTGGATACATTTCCTCTAATTTATTTCATCTTCATACCTATACCATTAGTGTAAAATATGTAGATAAACGCAAATAAAGGAAAAAAAACATTTGTCCCAATATGTCGTTTTGTGGATCAGCATGTTATTATTAATTGGTTATTGCCATGTCCTGTTTCTTATTAGGCTTTATGAGAGTTTGGTTTATTATATTACTGTTAAATTAAAATCAATAATTAAATAATAAATAATTATTTATTTAATGTGATTACTGCTCCAAATAAAAGGATTACTCGACCTGATATCACATGTAGTTATTTTAATTAAAACATTAAATGTATTATAAACGTATTATTACGTGATGGGAACATGCTACTTTCACGAGATCTCACCCGAGAGTGAGGGTTAAGCTTCCGCTCACTTTTGAGACGTGCTTAAGAGAATTTCCATCTTCTCGAATGTTCCGTAAGCTACGCATGTATTGCACCATTTTACTGTCCATCTCTTGGTGGAATGTTTCGTTCCAGAGGTCCGCCCTGCCCTGTCTGGGCAAGAGACGGAAGGAAGAGCTTTGAAACATATTGCGACTCTAAATATTATTACATTCTAAATATAATATTTTATTACTTTTATTATGTTTAAGGGGCTGATAAAATAATGTCATAACATTGTTTTAAAAACCATTTAAATCTAGAACGCTTGGAACTATACTAAGCTTGTGCCATAAGAACACGTTTAGAAGCTACAAATATAAATGGAAGGTAACCATTATTAACCATCTTTAATAATTGACATTACCCACCTCGGTGACATGGTTAACTAACGCGTTAGTTTCGTGTTGAGCTAGAATGC
>CABFWO010003205.1:63025-94412 GCA_902155825.1 Timema genevievae | reverse complement strand
GTTTCTGGCCGGGGTTTGGTGACAAAAGTATTTGGGGAAAGCTTGAATGAACCTTCCTTCCACCAAGAAGTTCCCTCTTCTTCCAAGAGATGGCAGCCTCCAGAAATGCCCGGTCCGTGTATCCTGGGGTCTAGATAGATGGCTCAGTTGGACAGTCATTTACACAGAGTAAAATATCTTAACATCCCAGAGAAAACCAGCTTAGACCAGATTAAAATACCATAGCAGCCCATACAGAACAAACACAAACCAGAGTAAAATACCTTAACATCCCAGAGAAAACTAGCTTATACCAGATTAAAATACCATAGCATCCCAGAGAGAACCAGCATAGGCCAGAGTAAAATACCATAGTATTTCATTGCAAACCATAACATTCCAGAGTAAAATAACAACGTATTCTATTGCAAACCAAACCATTCCAGAGAAAAATACCCGAGTATTCCATTGTAAACAAGAGAATTATGAAGAATTAAAAAATCAGAGCATCCCAAAGTAACCAAACCATTCCAGTGTAAACCATAGACCCTGAAAGCACCAGACTAACTCTGGTTGTTTCATAATCGAATGAAAACCAGAGTAAAGCCCAGAGCTTGGTTTGCTCTGGATCTCTCTGGTTTTCTACTTTGGTTTCCTCTTGAGATTTTCACCAGGGCAGCATAAACCTTTATGTGGTTGTGGAAAAGTTCCGCCCGCTTACATAGTTTCTAATATTAAAAGTCACTTGCAGCTATTTCAGACAGTTCTTTTTTCTATATCATTTTAGAAATTTAGATGTATGAATATTTATTTACTAAATAATAGTGCTTCATGAACTTCGCTGGCCCAGATAAACATTTAGGTTTCATATAAAAACAATATTTTGCACCAACGTAGACCTATAATTCTCTCGGAATGCCTTTCTTCCCCTTGCTCAAAGAAGCCAAAATTAGAAAGGATTATTGTTTTGGACTTTACCCTCTCTCTCCCTTCTGAAACAACAAAAAGTTTTGAAAAGAAAGATACAAGGCTTATAAGAGGCTTTTAGAAGATGATGACCAGAGCTAATGTTGAGAAAATTCTTCTTTAAGATATCTTTTGCGTTTCATATTATAGCAGATGGAAACATGTTTACTTCAATTTGTATACAGTTTTTGTTCTGCACGTTTTACAATCCGTTCTCGCTACTCACACCTTAATCGTGCATGTGTGTAAGGTACGAGTAGGATAGAATTTATAGAAAATATATTCAAATTTGCGTGGAGTGATGGTGTTAAGCAATCTAGGATATCTTCCCTCAGTAAATTCGGCCAAGATTCAAAACCCAACAACTACATCAACAGCAAACAAAACTAAACTAAAATGATGTTTAATCCCAGTTCTCAAAGATGTAGTTTTATATACTAGATATTTAATGACGTGTATTTAAAATAATTAAATATAAAAATGGAATATTTTTTAAAACCTATACTTTCCCAAATGTTTATCTAGGCTAGTAAAATCCTCAAAGCATTATTATTTAGATAAGAAAAAGGTTCATACATTTAAATATTTAAAATTATATAGAAAAAAGAACCCTTTGAAACAGCTCTTAGTGTATTTTACTATTCAAAACTATGTGTGCATTAAAATTAAATTGAGATGAGTGTTTGTTTAATATTGCTGAGTTCTGGATTGTTCATGACAATACGAGTATTGAAAGTGTTGTTTTTAGCTTGTAAAAAATAGAACATAATATGAGCTGACAACATAACCAGAGTGTCAACATTCATCACGGTAAACCAGGACAGAAAGCAGAATAAATATTAGTGGATCCTAGCTAACAGGGCTGACTAATAACCATCGAGTTTAGAGGTTGACTCTGCTCGTTTTTGGGGATCCGCGGGGTAAGCATTCCTTGCATACTTCGTTCTGTCACGAGTTTATAAGTAAATCTATTAAGTTTTTCCATATTTCGTTAATTATGAACCCACACAATCAGAACCCAGTCACTTCCCTCATCCTCGGCCGCTACTAATCCTGAGAGCCATATTCCCATATAAGGATGCTGACACATTGAAAATACTTTTCATCCTAAAAAGCAGTACAGAACACTAACAAAGAAAGGATTTTAACACACAGCTAAACAGTAAAGTAGTCACTGAACTCTTACTTTGTAAAAACAAGAAATAAACGGTAAAATATTATTATTCTTTACGTACACATGAATACAGGCCGGACTGTAGTATAAAAATGTCACAGACAAGCGAGCCGATATCGTGGGTCGTGAGTTTGTGAGCTCAGAATAAATGAAAGTTGGAACCAAACAATACATTTATTTTTAGAGTCAGCATTACCATACTCGCTTCAGTAACTAAGAGCTTAATTTGATACCAGCTGGGTGTACAGTAGGTGAATCCCTGAACAGATGCACACTCTCTATCTCCAAGAAAAAGCGGGTACACTGACTTTAAATTCAAGCTTCTACTTCCCAACCACATTACCATAATATGTACAAGTGCGTAGGAGGATCAACAGCTATGTAGGATTGTTGTAAGCACCTAGTACTACAATCCCCACCAAACGTGCTTGTGTTGTAATTTCAAATATAGAAACGGCAACACCAATGGCAAGTTCAAAGTTAATTTTCTCCAAATTTCCAGAATAGCCATGTTCCACAGATATGTAGGATTGTTATAGGCACCTAATACTACAATCCCCACTAAGTGTGCTAGTGCTGCAATTTTAAATATAGAAACCGTGCTACCTTAAACTTTACGATTTTAGAACTGGTTTTACATGTGATGTAAGTTCAATGTCAATTTTCTCAAATTTTTCTGAATAACCAGGTTTCATAGCTATGTAGGATTGTTGTAGACACCTAGGTCTACAATCCCCACCAAGTGTGCTCATTCCGCAATTTCACATTACATTTTATTATATTTGAAGGCTAGTTTTTTGTGTGATGTAAGTTCTATTTTATTCACAATATTTCTAGAAAAGGCAGGTTCCATAGCTATGTAGGGTTGTTGTAGGTATATAGTACTAATATCCCCACCATGTTGCTTGTGATGCAATCCCAAATATATAAATTGTGGCACCTTAAACTTGGCGATACAACGATCTATTTTGATGTGTGATATAAGTTCAAAGTGTATTTTCCCAAAATTTCCAGAAGAACCAGGTCCCATATCTATGTAGGATTGTTGTAGGCACCTAGTACTACATTTCCCACCAAGGGTGCTCGTGCCGCAATCTCTAATATAGAAACTGTGGCACCTTAAACTTTTAGATTTTAGAGAGTTTGATTTTCATGTATGATCTAAGCTCAAAGATAGTTTTCTCGAAATTTACAGAAGAACCAGATTTTTTTTTGTGATTGTTTTCCTCCCTAGATTCAAAATAGAATTCCAGAAAAATCATGTTCCTAAGTTGCAAAATAAATTTGGCTTTCTTTAATAACTAATTTCGTTGTTTTTCGCTATCTATTAGTGTTTATTGAATATTCTCTTTGTGTGGCGGCTTCTATGAGGTATTTTAGAACTATACATGCCCTCTATACATGATTCTTTTTAGAACTATAATATGGCATTTATTTAATTTATTTTTCTTATGTTGTTTAAAACTGTTGATTATGAATGTGAAGCTTTTCAGCCCGCTCAATTTGACGCCATTTTAATGTTTAAACTGTTTTCAAATTCAAAATTCGCCTATTTTGGATTTTTCTGTTTTCAATTACATGGAAAATTAGTGTTGTATTTAAAACAGAGATTTTCTACTTCACTTTTGTTTTGATTAAGTGCTAAAATTTCTCTCTTGATTCCTTATAACATTATTTATTTAACCCTTTGCTTTTTTTTGTTATCATAAGTGTATTTTTTCATTTGTGTATACTATGTCGGAAATTCACACTTGTTCAGTGGAAGGCTGCTTCGGATCTTCGAAGTTAAATCCTGGCTTGGCGTTTTTTCGCTATCCAACTGAATTGCTAAGGTAATATTGTTTAATTATATTATTTTCTAATCCCTTGGTTCTGGCACAGCTTATAATTTAGCTCATCTGCTTGCACAATTAGCCTAAGGAATCCTGGCTAGCACAAGTAGAACAAAACTTAACCTTACAGGTGTCAACAAATATTTTTCATGAAATTGCGGGATCTTTAAATATTGTGCAATAAAATAGGCCTACTGTCTTAATTTTTTAAACTACCTACGGCCTATCTACAACTATTTTAAATACTAATTTTGTTATCATTGGAAATTTGCTTTGTGTGTGTGTGTGTGTGTGTGTGTGTGTGTGTGCGCGCATGCATGCGTGTGTGTGAAGGCTAGATTGTAGAATCCTACCCTTTATGCGTACTATTCCCAACATAGCTACCATATACAATTTAATTTCATGACTTAAAATTTTGATATATTGTAACTAGAGGCCTATATTAACCCAGACGGGTAGTAATACACGATGCGAAAAACAAAACAATAAACTATATAGTTTGATGATGGAAATGTATTTCAGCAAATAAAACGCACTGAGAACTCCATTTAGGCAATATTGTATTTAAAAATATAACCAGTCAGTCAGCTTAGTCTACAGCAATATTGAGTTCAAAGGTGGGAGTAATTTAAGTCTTATGATTTGTTTTATACTGTATGCGGGGATAAAAAATAAACACTGGACCTATAAGTTTTATTTTAAATGAGTTGAAAAATGACACCTGGATATGAGAATTGAACCCAGGACCTTTGGCTTAGAGCTGGTTCGATTCTCGTGCCCATGAGTCATTTCCCAACTAATTTAAATTAATTTAAATGTGACCTGATCCTTATGGATGCTGTAACTAACATAGATCTACACCTTGTGTGTTAATATTAATATTGTTTCTCTTTCTAGATACCAGACATGGATAGACTTCTCAAACAATCCAAGTTTGATGGCCTGCCCAGAGAAGCCTATTCACGCATATATTTGTGCAGCTCATTTTGATGAGTACCAATTTCAAACACCACTGCGGAACAAGCTTGTGCACAGAGCAGTCCCATCAATCCCAGCATTGGGATTACATCCTCTTCCTTCATCACAATCATGTCCCATTCCCGTCCCTCTTCCAGCAACTGGTGCGTTGGATCCTTCTCTCCCCTCTGTGTCGGCTGCCGGTCTGCCGGAGGTACCTCCGTTCTCCCGAGATTATCTACCGTTGTCTCCTGTAAGGGAAAGTGACAGCTCAAGTGTTTGTGCCACACCCTCTTATCCTTTGTTTGATCACATTTATTGCAAACCTTCCTTTTCTGGTGATTTATCCCTTGTTTCTTCACCTCCATCTCACCGACCTAATATGTCAACTCCTAGATACTCTAAACACTTTGATACACAATCTCCACTCCATGAGCCTACATTTTCCTTTACAAACACACCTTCACCTGTTGTATCCGTTTTTGAGCCAAGCACTTCGGTGAGTGATGATGTGATGTCAACTCCCCTTTTATGTAAGAGTTGCGTCACCCCATGCTCACCTACAAAAAGTAGAAAATCCCTTCCGGCTCAGATAAATGCAACTAGAGACAAACATTTAACTCCTAAAAAAGTAAAATTATTAAAATCTCTAAAGGAAAAGGAACAGATTCTAAAGAGGATTACAAAAGAATACAGGAACAGTAAGTTGATGATGGAAGAGATAGAGAATAGCACTCCAGCTAGGTTGGTGGAATCTCTCGCATCTCACATGTCTTTGTCTTCTGCAACATTTTTGGCTGCACAAATTCGTTGTTCAAATCGTAAATCAAGGGGGCTTAGGTGGTCTATGGAGGACAAATTTATGGCTCTTTCCTTGTACAAGCGATCCCCAAAATGTTACACTCTCCTCCGTTCCATTTTTTCCCTCCCAAATAAGCACACTCTGATCCGAATGGTCCATTCCATCCCTTTAGGACCTGGCATCAACCATAGGATTTTCCATTCACTTTCTCAATCCCTGAATCACCTAGACGAGTCAGATAGGATTTGTGCTCTGATGTTCGATGAAATGTCCATCAGACCACATCTTCAATTTGACATGAAATCGGACCAAATCCTTGGATATGAGGACATGGGGGCGTCTGCTCGGTCTAATAGGCCTGCTAACCATGCCCTTGTATTCATGGTAGAGGGATTACAAAAGAAATGGAAGCAACCTATTGCACATTACTTTCCTCATGGGAGAACTGGATCCGATAAGCTTGCACAGATCCTAAGGGAAGTAATCAAAGCTTGTCTGGGTGTTGGGTTACGCATTGTTGTAACCATATGTGACATGGGAGCAAACAATGTGCATGCCCTCAAGCTTCTGGGAGCAACAAAAACCAATCCCTATTTTGAGTTGGAAGGCCAACGTATAATTACTCTCTATGACCCTCCCCATCTGCTCAAGTGGACCAGAAACATGCTGTACAAGCATGACGTAGAACTCCCTGTTCTTGTGGATGTTCTCCAAGGAAAGCCAGGAACAGCCAGGTAATAGGCCTACTTTGTTTTAAATTATAAAATTATATTTTGAGCACTAAACTTGCCTGGTCACATCTTCATTATATACGCACATATAGATTAACCTCTTGAAACAATAAGTTGGCACTTAATTGTTATTACATACAAATGTATACAAGTAAAAAAATCACAAAATTAAATTTTGATGATTAATATCAAAATATATTGAATAAATTTGGCAAGCCATGCATATTAGTAAAGACATATCAATAGGTAAGAATAGTATTTTTAATTATTTTTTCTTTTATGCACATGTAAATACCCATGTTCATATTATATTCTATACTAATAAAGTCACAAAAAATCTAAGAAATTTAATGATGATCTCAGTTCAAGGAGATGTATACGTACTAATTTGGTACTTTTAAATGTAGGCCTACGAGAGGTAATTTTTCGCCATTCTTTTAATAGCTGTGTTAGGATGTATTAAAACAATCATTGAAACAGGATTTATCCAGGAAATCAACTTCAAAATATATTTATAATTTTGCTATACATTTTTACAATGTTTATATTTGGCTTACAGCAAACTTAAAAAAAATATGAACTCACGCCATATTTTTTCTGGGCTTTAATACGGGCATATAATTAAGACAAATTTGTTCAAACCATTCAAATAGAACTAAAAAAAATTTCACAGTTACTATACAACTAGTCATACCTTAGTAATAAATGGTTTAATAAGGAATTTATTTTTAAACATTGTAACTTACCAAGCTTTCTTAACTAACTTAAAATTACAAGGCTCATTTTTGTCCTACTTTCGAGGAAAAACTCCTACTTTTATTACTTTTTTACCTCCAGAAGAAAGAACCCATTTGGTTTTTAGATGTTGAAGTGTGGATCTTCTTTTTGCTGGTAAGCTAGCAAAACAAAATTTCACGTCATAATGTGTCACGCTGTTTGAATAAATTCGAATTTTATGCCTAAAAGCTTGTACAGTGTCTTTGAAATTCAATGATTATAAAATTGTTTTTGGAGGTAGTGTTATAATGAACTACTTACAACTCAAATAGGCTAAATTAAAAGTCTTGTTAAAGCTATCTTTGTGTTACCTCATGCAAATGCTGATGTTGAGCGAGGATTCTCACAAACATCAAACTATCTTATTGACAACAGGACCTGTCTCTGAGGTATCCATCAGAGGCTTGCAGTCTACCAAAGATGGTTTTAAACATTACAACTATCAGTGCAACACAGAATCATTCATAAAGAATTTCATCAAGAAAGGAATTGGGGCCCTTAAGCTGTACTTGGCTATAATCGAAGAAGAGAAGAGAATTGAGGCTGAATGGAAGAAACAAGAGCAAGAAGATAAAGGGAAAATAAAAACCAAAGTGAAGAGTTTCAAGCGAATAGGAAAGTTTTGGGAACGAAATCGCAGGAAGCTAAAGAGGCAATACAAAAAGAGAACCTGCTAGAAAAGCAAGAATCAGAAGCTAATGAAGAAGTTCAATATTACAAGTCATTAGTGGTAGAAGTGAATGAAAGGATTAATAATGCAATGGAAATCAATATTAGGAAAGGTATGCAAATAGCTCAAACTACACTAGAAGCTCTGGGCAAATAATTGGAAGAAAGTGACTCAGCTTTTGAGAAAATAAGAAACAAACAGAAGTAAATTCAAAAGAGGAAGACAACAAATACAACAATGTTGGACTACTTTTGTGCAAGTCAATATGAATCAAAGAAACCCAAAAACAAATGAAAGAGTGATTAATTTTTTATTTTTTATTGCATATAACCTGAACAGGTAAAAAAAAATATATCCATACTATGATGTTTCACAGATTATTTTTTAAATATATTTTATTTTTAGGTGGAAGAAATTTTATTTTAACCTTTATCATCTTTTGATGATAATGAACATAATTATTGTAATAATTTTCATTATTATTACTATTTTGTTACACTACCATTATTTCCAAATTTGGATTTATAATGAAATGACAAAGTAAAATAAATACTGTACTAAGTTAATAAATTAAAGGGGGAGGGGGGGATAAAAGGAGGATTGCAAGGGGTTGATGATAGTTGGACATTCCTCCTTTCTTCTTTTTTCTTCTTTTATAAAATACTTTTTACTATTCTAGCTACAGGCCCAATAACATAAAAACATTGTTCTTAATTATTTATTTTATTTTGGCACTATGAGGTGACTATAGTGTTTTAACATGTCATACTTTTTCATCAAAATGTCATACTTTTCTTACTTTTTGACACCCAAATTATGCTATGAGGCCTATAACTAGCTGGGTTTTTCCTTTACTATTGATTGAAAAGGTTGGACAAAAGGTTATTTAAGAGCACATATGTTATCCTGTGCTGAAGGAGTGTGGTTTGAAAGGGAATCCATTAGGTCAATGTGAAAGAAGTGTCGTACATTGGTTTGGGCATATTGAGAGGATTAGTGTGGATTGAGTGACAAAACAAATATATGAGGGTAGAGTGTGTGGATCAAAAGGAAGGGGTAGGCCATCTAAGACGTTGCAAAATGTTTGCAAAAGAGGACCATTAAGAGTTTTAAGAATAAAAGAGCAAGTATGACTCTGTATATGGATATTATTGACGCGAAGGAAGCATGCAAGGATAGGCAAGTGTGGAAAAATTTAGTGAGGATGGATTAAGTACGAAGTTGTTTTTTGAGCTATATTCACAGTTTATTGCCTACTCTTTAAGGGAATGGCTTGATTGTGTGTGTGTGTGTGTGTGTGTGTGTGTGTGTGTGTGCGTGCGCACGTGCATGCATGCATGCATATGTGTGCTGCCCTGAGCATCACATTTAGCTCCTATGTTATTAGTTTTTAAACCAACTTTGCCTTTAAATTTGTGTATATTGGTTTGTTTACTTTGTGTAGTCTTGATGGCTACACATGGTAATGATCAACCAATATAATTATTTTTTGTAATGTTTATTATAGCTGGAAAGACATTCGTGAGGCCCACAGCCTTGATAGCAAGAATCCGCTCTATTGTTCACTCCACAAACTTGGAGATGATCACTTGGACCCTCAGTATGGAGCTGCGATGAAGGTCAGCACTGCAGCGCAAGTGTTGAGTCATACAATGGCTTCACTAATTAGTGGCTATGTTGCTTCAGGTACATATAGTTAATTAAAAATGTGAACACTACCACTATATTGATGTCACATCACTATAAGCAAAGCAATTATTGGAAATTGGACCATTAAGAGGAAAAGATTATAGACAAAATATTTAAACGATAATTCTAAATTAAAAACTAGCTAGCCTATTACTAACTTAAAGTTTGACTATGAATGCAATTAAAACCAAGCTCTTCTTATTTTATAAGTTTTGAGATGATTGGAATACTAAGGGGATTAAAACACCCCAACCAAACTAATAGCAAATTAGCTTGCAAAATATTGCTAATATTTCTTGTCTGAACACACTTTTTCCAAATAACTTTTGTTTTTAAAAGAGTACTAGAAATAGGAGATTATTTTTTTTATTCTCTTTGTAGCGGCCCCCCACTACCCTCTTCCCTGAATTAATCACCCAACCTCTTTATTTTATTCAAGAGACATCGCTATAGACATTGTAGTATAAACTTGTGACACATCAAAATGTACTTTTTGATATTCCCTACAGTTGTTTCATGTCTATTTATCACCTGCATAATTCATTTATATATTGTTCAGGAACCATGCCAAACACTGCCCTCGGCACAGCGAGATTTGCTGGCCTGATGGACGAGCTCTTTGATAGCTTCAATGGTACATCATTGACTCCGGGTACTTTACTTCTTTTTTTTTTTAACAAATTTTGTTTTGAAATTAAAATAAATATTTTCAAAAAAATAATATTGAATTTGTAAATTGATTTGTTACTTAATACCTCTTGGACTAGGTAATTAAATAGCCCTTTCATTCAAAAGTATGGGAATCTTTAATATCTTTACTTAGTTTAAAAATAAAATAACCTAAACTTTCACAGTCCTTTATTTATTTTAAAATTTTTCATAAAACTAATAATAATATTTATAGTTAGTAAAAAGTATCACAAAGAAACATAAACCTTAAGAAATTAAATTTGAGGATAAAGATCACAAAGCAGAATAAATAAAATAGTTCTATATTAACCCTGATCTAGGCTAAGCGTTGTGAAAAAGGTAATAAATCAATATCTTTTGATGGTTGGACTAAGCAAATAATTGTACAATTGAGTAAATCAAGTATCATATTCATGAATTGAAAGATGACACATGAACATAGGAATTAAGCTACTAAGTCAAGGGTCCCAGATTCGATTCCTTTGTCCAGTTGTAATTTTCTATATTTTATTCTAGTACTGTAATACATTACCATATCAATTTACTAACTTTTTTTTTTAGGTGGAGCTTTGGGGTTGAAGTGCCAGCTGAGAAAGGAAAGAGAAGCTCTTCACCTCAAGTTTTGGAATCAAGCCTTAAAAGATGTAGATTCTTTGAAATTTCAAAGGAAACAGCTAAACCCATCTACAACATTGCATCCAGAAAAGTTTCTTACAACAGTTTTTCGCCCCCCGTCTCAAGATGGCTGGATCATTACGATTCGGGCTGCAAAACTGTTGTGGAAAACCCTTAAAGACGCTGGGCTGACTTTCCTGGAGACGCGGCGCCTAAACCAAGATGCCATTGAACACCTCTTCGATTCGATTTGCGCTCACTGCGGCTCAAACAACAACCCAACGGTGCAGCAGTTTGAAGCCGCTCTGAAAACCTGCATTGTCAATGGCCTAGCCTTTAGGGATCTTCAGGGAGGCAATTGTGAAGAGGATAAAGACCCCGCTTCTTTGCTGAGCACCCTTCAAGAGTTTGTGCGTCTTGTAGGAGATAACACAGGAACTACCCTCCATGTACCTTCAGGCCGGCAGTCGACAGTCCTTATCAAAACTGACATTGAAAAATTCCACCCCCTGGTGGGGTTTGAGAGTTTTTCCGTAGCCTATGTCAGTGGCTACATTGCACGTAGGCTACTTTCTGGTGACACTTGCAAGAACTGCATATCTAGTCTTGTGTGCTCAGATCCAGCTGAGTTACACTATGCAGGTATTTATTTCAAAGAATACTCAGAGAAGCTGAGGGGCCTTACGTATCCCTCTGCGCACCTATTGAAAGCTGTAGCAGATGGTGCGAGGATCTTGGAAGATACGCTGGATAGTGTAGCTCACCTGGTGGGAGTAAAGCAGCGTGTTGCATCTGCCATCAGAAAAAGTGTCAGTTTTGACTGGCTTGGGGAAAGCTGTTTGGAACATCAAGTACCCAAGTCAGAAGGGATTGTTGAACATATTTGTAGAATCTTGATACCCTGGTGGTGTAGAAAAAAAAATAGTGAGCTGGCTGGTACAGTTAAAAGCAAGTCACTTAGGAATAACAAAACACTTACTCATAAATAGTTACTATATTAAATGGATTAGAGAAATATTTTTGGTTTTTAGGAGGATAAGGCCTCTGAATAACCAGTTAAATTGCTTATGCACAGAATAACATAACATTTATGGATCACAATAAATTGGTGTGGATTATTCTATGCATATGCAGTTTATCTGATTATTTGAAATCCTATCCTATACAACGTTGGTTCTCAAACTGGGGTACACTTACCTCCAGGGGTAGGCGGGCAACTTTCAGGGGGTACGCAAGTAGCTCTCAAAGAAAAATTGGCAAAATAACAAGAGACCCAAACATAGAGTGGAATTTTCGAGGAAACTTATGGAAAACACTTCTTGTTGTTGGCAGTTACTGTTAACTGGTCGTGGGGCCTTTTTTTTTTGTGAAAGAAAACAAAATTATTGAACTGTCCTGTGATGAAACCCTCAAATCAAGTATTAAGAAAACATGTAAGACTTTTGTTTGCAGATACTGAACAACTTTCCTCATATCACTGAGTATTTCTGATGGTTTTCTAGAAAATTTATAAAACTTTTCTACAAACTTTTTACAATAACAATATTTTTTTTAATTGATCATAACGATTTTCAATAAGAGATAATTTTAAATCGCTTAACACAATTTAAATATGTTTATTTTTTCAATCCAGCCATTTTGCTTATTTCCTGTAGCTTTCCTTTGTTATTCGTTCCTTTTATATGTTCCTATAATTCTATAATAATTTCCTTTTTCTCACCCTCTTTGAAAAGTTTGCATTGTGCGTCTGACACGTCCTCCTGATGAGTTCCAGTAGAATGAAACCTTGGTGGGGGGATTGAGTGGTAACAATTGAATTTATTCAAGTGTCAGCCATTACCGCCTTGTTCAGGAGCAGTAGTGTAAAGTGTGAACTGTGTTCTTTTTTTCATTGTAAAAGTCATATTGTATTTGTTCTCTTTTATATATTTATATCCATACTTCCTGTACCATGTTCTGTATATATATGTATAACATACCTCAAAAAGTGAAGAGGTTTTCTTTAAAGAAGTAGTTATCTTAAAATAACAATTTCTAATGATAAATGTGTAGAGGAAATTTTTATATTTCGGTGTATATAAGTATTGTAAATAGTCATTTTTTAGTAAGGGGCTGCTCACACTGATAGAACGTTTTGATGGTTTAACATACCTAATTTAAACAGCTTATATTTGTGTTGTTTGTTCTTTATTAGCTTTCTCATATCAAGAGTATATTGTAATCATACAAAAAATTGATCTCAAGGTTATGTTGAATCTACACATTTTGTGTGAACTCAAACCCAATAAGTGGATTATAATGTTCTGTCTGTCCCTGCTCATAGATATGAAATGGTGTGATGGATTTTGTTAGACTTGGTATTTAGATACTATGGGACTATACCTCGGAAGATTTTTACTTTAGCCCTTAAATTAAGGGACGTTTACTGATGAGTGATTTTTTGAAGTCCATATTGTTTTGAAAATGACTGAAAATTTTAATTAAAATGCATATTTAGGAAGAATTTGACCTCCCAAATAACACTGTATACTTAGTTTTTGGGTAAAAATCAATTTAAGGGTAGTTTACTGATGAGAGATTTTTGAAAATTCAAATCAGTTTGAAAATGGCTCAAACAATTTTGTTTAAAATGTTTAACCATTGTTGTGTTTGATATTACAATTAAACACTGTATATTTCAAATAAGTGAAAAATGATAACCTGGACACGAGAATCGAACACTGGACCTTTAGCTTTGCGCGCCAATGCTCTACCACTGAGCCATCATGGTTTGTCTTGTATTCAGGGACATTTTTCACTAGTTCTTAGGAGTATTGAGTCTATTTGTGGTAACTGGTGAAGGTATCGGCTATTCATCTTTCCAAAATCACAGTCCGTGGCGACTCATAACTGGCATTATGCACTTAGAATTTACTTTTTGTGTGTCACAAACTGATATGTGATGGTTATCCACAGGATCAGTCCTGATAGCTGAATCAAATTCATTTAAATAAAAAATGACAACCTGTACACAGGTTTTTGGGAAACAGTTTGTTTAACGGTAGTTTACTGGTGACTGATTATTTTTTAATTTGAAATAAAACTGATTTTACGATTTTGTTAAAAGTTGTTATCTGAAGGGTTCTCAACATAGATAATTTAATATATATATTTCTCTTTAAAAAAATAATTTAAAAGTAATTTACTGATGGACCTTTTTAAAAAAAAATACCTTTAACGGTTTGGTTTAAATTTGGTATTTACCAACTATATTACATCATAAATAATAATTCATTAATTTAAGGTTAGCTGATATAATTATAAAAGATTTTATAAAATTGGAAATATTTCAAACATAGCCTACAAGATTCAGCCCAAAATGGGTACTTTGGAATTGGTTTACATGATAAATAAGAATAAATAAATATTTTTTAAATAAATAATCTGAGGGTAGTTTACATTTAATTGATTTTTGGAAATAATTTTTTTTTTCCTAGAAAAGAAGTGAACATTTTTGTTTAAAAACCCGCTTCAGTACAGTGGCCAAACCGTCCAAGGCGTCACTTTTGTGTTAGACTGGCCTACTGATGGTGAGATCAGGTTTCAAATACCTGTCGCGTCTACTGAGGGTGGTTTTTCCAAAATGGTTTTCCATTCTCCTTCCACACAAATGCAGGTAGATTACCTCTAAAATGCTTTTTTCCTCATCCCCTCCCCAATAGAGTTATCATATATGTGTATAGCCTGAACAGGCAGTAAGGTGCGGTAATACAAAAAAATATTTAAAGTGTTTATTTAAAAAGTGTTTACTGTGATTAACAAGACAATATGCTTGTTTAAAAAAACTTTAAGGGTAGTTACTGGAAACCTATTTTTCACAATCTTGTTTCAAGCTATAATTTACTAGGGCCTATACTGGTATAATCATTAAACAACCATTAATTGGACACATAACCATGTTCTTGGCATGGGTACTATGGGTGGTTGCAAGTGTTTGTACAGTTTTGTCTCATTGCAATTTTAACTATTTTTGTTATTTGGTGTAGAGCTATGGGTGATACAGCCAAACAGACAAAAGCTTATCTGCTTCCAATTAAATGTTTCTTGTTATTCCTTACTATTCATTTACTTTAAACTTTGGTCATCACTGTGGAATTTAGGTTTGTCTTGCTTATGCAAATCACAGAATTTTTAGTAAAGACCAGCAACGCTTTAGACATTTGTCATGTTTGTGTGAATTTACAGCTTAAGACCTTTCTTTTAATACCCCAACCATTTATTTTTAATTAAATTAGGAACCCTGTCATAGTGTCCATTCATTTATTCATTGATTAGTCTAACTTAAAGTATGTATAGATATTAATTTACATATTGCCATTTAGGTACCTATAATACTATTTAACTGATTTATAGGTATACAAGGCATATTGAAAAACATTTGTTCACACTTGTTTTTAAAATATAATAAAAATAAGTAGATTATAGCAAAGTATATTCTTCCTCAATGTTGTATTTTACTTAGTGTGTTACACCTTGGTCTGTTATACTTTTCAAATTACATTTGTATGACTTTAGGAGAAGCTATATGATGCACTCTTCATGTATTTACATAAAATTATAGGCATAAGTTTATTTTAAATGATCATTTTTGTATCATACAAACTAATGTTTGCAGACTTACTTTTTTTCACGCTTTTTCTACTTTCTCGCGATCTTACAGATAGAGAAAGTATTGTGATCGTCAAAAAAATTGAACCCTAGATTTTGATGGATTTTAATGTTTCATGAGTGGTTTTTGAATTTCTGTCTGTCTGCACCTCGGACTAGAGCCTAAACTATTTTACCAATTAGGCTAAAACTTGGTATCTAAGGTTTTCATGGGGTTTCCTTGAGGTTTTTTTGGAATTGGATATCTGACCCTAAAATTAAGGGTAGTTTACTGAAGAGTGAAAAGAGAAAAAATTGATTTTCTCATAATTGGCTCTGACAGCTCTGATTAAATTTTATTTCTAAGCATTGATCAATATTATAAACAAAATGGCTACCCTCATTTTTTCGGCAAAATGACTTTAAGGGTTCCAGTCTGATGTGTAAATTCTCATTTTTTATCACATCTCCAAAACTGAGATATGAAATTATTTATCAATGCACATATGTAGGTCTATTTATAATACAAATATTTTATTTGAAACATATTTTTATAAAACCAATAATTTTCAAGCTAAACACAAGTATATATATTTTTTAACTTTCCGAACACTAAAAGTCAAGTATTGCGACCGTAAAAAAAAATCTAACCTGCGATGTTGATGGATATCGACGTTTCATGACCCCCCAAACCCTAAAAAGTTGTTTTTGCAATACTATTTGTCTGTTTAACCTTAGGTGATCTGGTGGTCTAGGGGTAAGGTGTCTGACTTCTGTGCTGAGGGTCCGGGGTTCAATCCTCGGTCCCGGCACAGATTTATCTGATTGCCAAACCCTTCCTTCACCTATGACAAGACGTGTATTAATCACAACTTTTGAATGTGAGGAATGCCAGGCCTCCACCGTGGTTCGGATTCCACGTTAAATTGTAGGTCCTCCATTTCATCTCACAATCACCCTACCATTGCACATTAGCGTAAGTGCATACAACCCGAACGGGTAGTAAGACGCGGTGCTAATAATAAAAATGTTTAACCTTAAAATTGAGAGTAGTTTAATAAAGGGCAAAAAGAGAAAAAAATCAATTTTCTCAAAATTGGCTCTAACGATTTTGATTAAAATTCGTATCAAGGCGTTGATTAAGATTATAAACAAAATTGCTATTTTCATTTTCCTACGAAAATGACTTTTAGAGTGCTTTACAGAATCAGGAATTTTCTTATCCCCACAACTATTTAAGATACTAAATAACTATCATTGCATAATTGTAGTACTATTAAAAATAAACATATTTTATTTGGAATATATCTTTATAAAACCATAATTTCCAAGATATTGGCAACTATTTTAATACAATTTTGTGAGCTTTGGTTGTGAAGGGATACAACTCAAGTTTCAATGCAATAATTATATAATTACATAGAGTAAGTAGATAAGTAAGTCTCTCTCAAAAAGTTTGTTATTTTTTTCTTTAACCTCTTAGGGGAAATGTTCGTACAGCAATGATCTAATTAAAAATGAGGAATTTAATAAAAATATGATATTCATAAGATGTGTAACTCCTAATAAAATATAAATTTTTTTTAACCTGCAGTTGAAATTTGAATACAAAGTATTGACCCTTGTGGATCCAATATCAATTTTTTTGGTCCAAATACACTAGTGAGGACTTTAAAAAGAAAATCATAAAATTTAAATCCAAGAGTCATAAAAAGTTTAACGTACATATAACACAATTTGTGCTTGGGTTTGCTAGTGTATGTTATTTCGTTTTACACACTATTGGTTTTGAGTAAATATCTCAATTTTTAGACAATGAAGTGAGAAAGTCCATGCGAGTTCCGTACCAATTATTTCTCATCTCGTTTTGGTAAATATTATATTAACAAAATAATTACAGGATTATATTCTTCAATTCCTTAAATAGAGAGACACATGTCCCTAGTGCACCCACCCTTCACCCCTCCTTTCTCCTTACCCCACTGATGCTATTAAAATATCAAAATTTGTGTACTTTTAAAACAGGCTAGCTGTATGTCTGGCAATATTGCATATGTTTGACAAATGAGGAAGCCCACTGGCTAAATAATAATGTAATGAAAATTGGGAAATAAAGAAAGATAAACTAAGTAAAATTTGAGTGAAGAAAGCCCACCCTAGGGAACGAGAGAAAATGTGAGAAGAATCCAACCCTTTTTTCTGACTTCCATAGTAGAAAGTTAACTTTCTATAATTGCAATCTTGTAAAGTGTTTAACAATGTTGAAGCCAATTTGGCTAAATAATCTTGTCTAGTACACTGGCAGCATAACACACCCCTCCCGAGTCCAAGGTGGGCTGGTGTATCAGATAGTTCGCCCATATGTAGCCAATGATTTCCACATGTTCATCACAGACTCTGTCTTAAACAATGAGTGAAGAATTACCTTGGGTAGCTCAATGGTACTAAGCCAGAGGTCCCGGGCTCGATGCGAATATCCAGGTGTCATTTTCAACTAATTTAAATTAATTTTCAATAAAAGTAAAATATATTAATATTTTATTTAGAAAACACACTCACTGATAATATAAGCCAGGCTTAGTGAGATGATGAACGTTAACTAAATGGTCCAAGCTAAGATAAAAATATATAGACACTTCCACTCTTGTGCTTGATCTGACTTTGAGTCGATTTGTATCCTTTGTGTTTAGGTGTGTTTTAGAGTTGAAAGGATTCACTTAAGTGTATAGTTGAAAATGACATTAAAAATAAAATATTTGTATATTCCACACTCCACGGCAATCTTTGCCAAAATGTAGAAGAATGAAGACTTGATTTATGTATGATGTTATTAATTGTGATCTTGTTGGTTGAAATTTATAACATAACGATAAGTATATTTCACTGGTTACCAACCTTTTGCGGGGTTTGACCCAATTTTTTTTCTTTTGAGACCATCACCTAAGAATGTTTAAATTCCAGTTTTAAAATTATTTTTTCACTGAATCTTACTAGCTGTCTGGACAATCAGTGTTTA
Source organism: Timema genevievae (assembly GCA_902155825.1). Taxonomy (NCBI): domain Eukaryota; kingdom Metazoa; phylum Arthropoda; class Insecta; order Phasmatodea; family Timematidae; genus Timema; species Timema genevievae. The sequence goes on along the minus strand of CABFWO010003205.1, from coordinate 75,888 downwards.
ATTGAACTCGTGAGGTAGGTAGAATTTAGAGTATATGTACCTATATTTGCCTGGAGGGAGAAGAGGTAAACCGTTTAAGAACGCAATAACTCCCAGCCCCCTGGTAGGTATTTGAATGCTGAACTCATCACTGACTAAACCAAATGTGTGTGACATTAAGCTCATGTGCTTGATTTAATTACTATAAACTGCTTAAATATTGACTATACAAATGTGACTAAGATGTTTCAAAAGTGAATCAATGATCCCAGTAGATATTTTGGCAATTATGCTAGCAGCACTACTCGCCTAAACACGAGATTACTATAGTAAACTAACATAGCAACTTAACAGTTCTTTTAATATTAACCAACTTACATTTATATTTGAATTTTGCACCTTCCTATATTCACTTTAAAAAGTAACAAGCATTGCGACCCCTCTCAAAAAATGCTGCGACATCCAGGTTGGAAACTACTGGTATATTTAGAAACTTTTTTAAATGAAAAAGAGAATATCCTCCTGACATGACATTGAACCCATGACGGCCCGAAACCAATGGTTTTGGGAAATGCTGCTGTTATTATTATTATTATTATTATTATTATTATTATTGATGAGATTTTCAAGGAACGTACTTGTAAAACAGTTGAATGATTGTTAAACCTTTAGTGAAACATTAAAAGTGAGTAAAGGAGTTAATTATTATAAGAAGAAATAGAAAAAGAAAAAAATTTAATATATATTTTGAAATAAAATAAATATGAAATGAAGAAAATAGAGGTTTAAAAATCATTCAACTGTTTTACAACTACATTCCTTGCAAATCTCATCTTATATTTCTCCTTACTTACTAATAGTGAAAATGAATATAACTAAAAAATATTATTATTATTATTTGAATTAGTTTCTAATGATTATATGAGGTGAGTGATAGTGAAGGAAGCCAACCTGAAATGATAAGTTAGATTAAGCATACACAGGAACAAACACACTTCTCTCTTCATTTCTTCTCTTCTTCACTCACTTTTTACTGTGTGAAAGTAAAAAAAAAGTGAAAAGTGAATGAAGAAATGAAGAGAGAAGTGTGTTTATTCCTGTCTAGGCCTAATCTAACTTATCATTTCAGGTTGGCTTCCTTCACTAAAAACCCTGCCCTACACCGGAGACAGAATATTGTCACGATCACTTCATACATCAACAACACTACTGCACAGATGTGTACCACAACTTTTTTAACTTGGTTTGGATAAGCCTAACGGAACATTACATCCAAACTAACCTTTGTAACCCGCCTCGGTGGCGTAGTTGGCTAACGCGCCAGTCGTGTAGAGCCAGACTGCCGAGGACGGGGAGATCGAGGTTCGAATCTCGGTCGGGTGAACTGGGAGTGGTTTTTCCTAAATGGTTTTCCACTCTTCCTCCACGCAAATGCGGGTTCACTTTCTCTAAATTCAACCTTCCCAATTCCTAATCCATTAGTGTAATTAGTACTTAGGCGTATAACCCGAACGGGTAATAAGACGCGGTGCTAAATAATAATAATAATAATAAAACCTTTGTATGTTGGTCTAGCGGTTCCACTTTGGTCCTTTAAACCTAATTAATCAATATCAGTTTCATTATCATCTTTGTTACTAATCTTTTAGTTCATTGTCAGAAATATAATTACATTGAAAACAATATATCTAAACATGCTGTTCCCATACGGGGTGGGTAAGAAACTGTTAAAAAAAAGTTAAATTTGACCCATGCTTAATACTAGTAGTCACACTTGAAAATTAGCTCAACAGCCTAGTAATTAGTAACTATTTAATAAATGCTTGTTAACATCAGTCCTGCATGTTGTGGAAGTTTCTGTCTAGGACAGCTCACCATAAGATAGGATGTGTTTCTCGATGTTGAATCGTGCTTGATTAACTGCTGAGTGTTACACAAGGGTATTTATTAATGTGTTCATTCCTTTACTAATATTGGTAGAAAAACCTCCAAAAGTTTACATCCATCTTGTTCTTGTATGTGTTGTGTTTAAACTATTCTCTTTCTTTTATTAATACATTAAACATAAATATTAAATTTAGCATGTTTAATATTCATGTTCTGTCTGTGCCAAATCAATATATTTAATTGTTATTTTTCAATTAGAATATAGTGTACATTTGTATTTGCAAAATATTAGTGTTTACTTTGGGAAATATTGTGTAAGTTAGTTTTACAGAATCAATAAAAATAGTTCTAAGCAGTATGCTTTTTTACTATATTTTCCTATTTAAATTAGTTGTGTTAAATTAATTCTTTAGACCTACAATAGGAAAAGAAAGCTTGCACAATGTATGTAATGAAAATGGAATGAGAGTGGTAAATTTCGCCACATCAAAGAACCTTATTGTGAAAAATACCGTACTTAAGGATATTCATAAACATACTTGGACCTAACCAGATGGGAATACACATAGTCAAATAGATCACATACGTTTACTGGATATCAGGTCATACAGGGGCACATATTGCGATTCAGACTTGATAGTAGCAAAACTTAAAATGCATCCGTCAGTAACAAAAAAGGGAAATCATGGGGGCAAGCTAGAGAGATATGATTTAGAGAATCTGTCAGCTGGAGAGTATAGGAATACATATCAAATGGAAATTGCAAATAGGTTTGCTGCCCTAGAATGCTCACAGGAAAGTGAAGAAAACACAGATAAAGGAAATGTTATCAGGCTAGGGTTAGTTTAGTTAAGATGAGAAAGGTAATCTGATGGCAGATATATGTGATGTTTTGAGTAGGGAATGCCTTCTTAAGTCAAATTCTGAATGTTCACAAAGGATCCGAATTAGGTGAGGCTATCCAAATCCATAATGCCGAGCCACTAGTTCCAGAGCCAAGTATTAGTGAAGTCAAAGAAGCTATTAGCAAGTTGAAGAATCATAAAGCTCCAGGTATAGATTCAATACCATCAGCAGAGTTAGTAAAGGGAGAGGGTGAAATTTCAGTAATAGAAATTAAGAAACTTTTATGTTCCATATGGGAGGAAACGTGATGTATTGCCACAAGAATGGAAGGAAAGTATAATAATACCCAATTTTTAAAAGGGAGATAATAAAACAGGCCTATTGTAATAACTATAGAGGTATCTCAATGCTACCAACATGTTACAAAATTTTATCTAACATAATTTATAGAGATTGACAACATACACAGAGGAAATAATTTGGGATCATCAGTGTGGATTTTAACGAAATAGATCAACAACAGATAAGATTATTACCATGTTTTAAATATTAGAAAAAAAGTGGGAATTCAACATGACGATACATCAATTATACATAGATTTTAAAAAGGCCTATGATTCAGTTAAAAGGAAATAATTATTTGACATTTTGGTTAAGTTTGGAATACCCATAAAAATGGTCAAGCTAGTTGAGGTATGTTTGAAAGATACACATGGTAGGGTACGGGTTGGATTTCACTTATCTGAGACTTTCGAAATATATAATGGGTTTAAACAAGGAGATGCACTTTCCCCATTACTCTTTAATCTAGCCTTAGAGTATGCTATTAGGATAACGCAAGAGAGTGGGGAAGGGTTGACATTAAACTGTACAACGCAGCTACTAGGATACACAGATGATTTATATTTGTTAGGTGATAGTAAGGAAGTTGTTGCAAGAAATGCAAACATTTTATTAGAGGCTAGTAAGGAAATATGTTTAAAAGTGAACACTGAAAAGACTAAGTATATGATAACAGAGAGAACACAGATTGATGATGATAATTTAGATACTACAGCAAACAACACATCATTTGATAGGGTTAATGAATTCAAATATTTAGGAACAATTTTAACTAGCGATAACAATATTATATTGGAAGTTAGGAAAAGAATACGGTTGGGAAATGCTTGTTATTACTCGGTAAGTAAGTTGTTGGCGTCTCGCCTGTCAAGAAATATAAAACTCATTACAATATACAAAGCTGTAATTTTACGGGTTGCTCTCCATGTGTACATTAAATGACATGAAGAAATTTATTGTGTTTGAAAACCAGGTGTTTAGGAAGATATTTGGTTCAAAACTGGATGAAGATAGTGGGGAGTGGATGAGGCTATAGTTACAATGATGAGCTTCATACCCTGTACTCATCATCAGACATTGTTAGGGTAGTAACATCTTGCGGGTTATGTTGGGCAGGTCATGCAGCACGAATGGGAGTATCTAGAACCACATTCAAGGTGTTGAATGGTGAACCCAATGGGCAAAGACCACTGGGTAGACCCAGATGCAGACAGGAGGATAACATTTGGATAGGCCTTAGAGGGATAAGGTGTAATGAAATAGTCTGGATGGAATTCGTTCAAGATGAGGATAGGTGGCGTTCTTTTGTTAGTGCGTTAATGAACTGTCGAGTTCCTTATGCCATAGAGTAAGTAGCTACATAAGTAAATTTACAACGATTAGACTTTACGAACAGTTAAGTTACAAGGACTTTGACGAGACATTGTAATAGTGGCCCTTTTTAAAGATGTGAAGAACACTTTTAGTTGTTCACGCTATTATCACTTGGGACAGTTTTATAAAAAAATATCTTTCAGTCAAATGTGAACGGAAAGTTGATGTTTTTTTTTTACAGTGTTGTAAAATTATTAGGATTTTCATAACATTTTGTTGCACAATATTAAAAAAGGTTTTTGGAAATTTAGAAAGATTTTGTGCCTCTATAATTTTACTTTTGTTAAAACTCCCTGTCTTTTACTACATTTGTCTGAAAAATTGTACAAGTGAGATAGAATCTAACAACCGCTGAACTTTTGTGGCAGAAAAAAAATAGTAGAATTAATAATATAAATAAAATAATAATAAAAGTAGTAATTTAGTCATGCAACTAAAATATCTATTGAGCCATCGAGACTGTAACCTTAACCTATACAAGTACTAAGGACCTTTTCTTAGATAGCACCACATGGGGAAAACATGTTACAACAAATTTAACACTGACTTAACAGATCTTTAAGTAAATTGATCTCTGGAGTGATCTGTGAAGACTCTCCGTGAGGGTCTTGAAAATAAAGTTATTTTTTTATTTTATTTTTTTATTTTGTAGTGTCTCGCTGATCTTCGTTCTCTCTTTAAAGTTTAAATACTGTTGTTTTTATTTCTATTATTTGAATATTTATTGACAATTATGGAAGGACAATATAGTGATGTGGAGGAATCCAGGTAATTTCCCTTCATATTTGAGGTTATTAAGATTACTCCATCTAGATATCATATTTTGAAAATTGAAAAATGACATCTCAAGAATTCTCACTAAAAGCATAAATAATAGCTTTGGCTATTTGATTATTAAAATATGCAATCCCTTACAATTATAATAATTATACAAGTGGCAACATTAAGCCAACTACTAAGTCGAAGGTGGCTGCGTTATATGATAGCTCGTGAACTTAATAAAATCACATATTTGTAGCTGATGGTTTCCGCACGTCCATCATAGAGACTGCTTTAAAATATGAGTGAAGAATAACCCTGGGCACGGGACGATTCCTGGATAGCTTAGTGGTATTGGCGTACTAAGCCAAAGGTCCCGAGTTAGATTCCCGTGTCCAGGTGTCATTTTTTAATATATTATATCTAGATGGAGTAATCCTCACTAAAAGCATTAATAATAGCTTTGGCTATTTGATTCCAAATTTAATCTCTATATTAGTCAGTTCAAACATTTAATTATAAGAAAGTGTCATGCTATTTTATTTTATCGGTACTCGGAAGCTGTGAGATGCACGTATGGCTTCACAGTGGAAAGGGGAGGCTTGGCGCGAACAGTTAGCCAATCATCACATCAGATTGTAGCGTCTGTTTTTGATAATACTAACAAGGGAAGTGTTTGCAGCGAGACACTTGCCAGTTAGCTCGCAAGCTAGAAAGACGTACTAAGAGATACTTTACAAATAGTCGTTCTTCACTTGTTGGCTTTAGCATGTTTAGAGATGGGGGGAAGAAAAGGGAGACCACAATGTGGCTAAATTATCACAACATTAATAATATGTCTAACTTCAATTAGGCTACTAATTAATTTTTTCTTTTCATATGTAACCAGTGTTTGAAATGTCTATTAATTTTTCGCCAAATAAAACTTCCAAATCAACCTCATAAATATAAATATCTTTATTGCGACTAAGTTATCCACCCCCACCAATATTAACTAACCCCGAGAGGCTCTACGGAACCAGCTGGCTGCTGTGGACAGAGAAGAAAAGAAGATGGAGAGGAGGAGTTCGACTAGTTAGAAATGTCGTCCAACATTGGTTCGATATCCGACTAGTTAGACTAGACCTATAATAAATTAGATAAATAATAAGTAACTCACTAAGTCATGAGATACCTTTAGGCTATGCATGTCACCAACAAATGGCAGACCTAAAACAATATTTCACAAGAAAATTAAACTGAAAATGAGAATAGAAGCTCAAGGCCTACACATCAGAAAACTGTAGGTCTCAAAGTTTACATACACTAGGGCTTTCATCGCTGTACATCAGTCTCTTTGTCATCAGAAGAAAGTGACTGATACACCCCGAAAATTACATAACTGAGGGGGTCAGGGCAAAAACATGATAACTCTCTTTGGTTTAGATGTGATATTTTCACTATTTAAACGTCTCTAAAATCCTGAAATATAGTTATAAAAAATAAGTAAATTATTGATGGATATTAGTAATCCTCAAGGTCTTGACTAACTAAAAAACAACTTGTAGTTCAAGTGGTATGCAACCAGAAATCACTGCTAACATTTTGTCGTCAAATGAGGATTGTCATGTTTTTGCCCCAAACCCCTCAAGTATGTGTTTTGTTGTGTTTTAATTGTGAACTTTGAGGCCTACAGTTTTCTGGTCAGTGTGCTGGCCCTATCCTTCTAGCCTCCATTCAATTTTTAATTTATTATAGCCATTTAGCATTATTTTACCAATATTTCCATAGAATAATTGTTTTTAGGAAAACACAATAGTAATTGTTTACATTACCACATTTCACCATTTTCTTTAGCAAGCCCGACTCTTGAAAAGGACACACAATTGTCTTTTTATATTGTTTAAAACAAATGTTGAACATCAACTAACGAATATATATGATGTAAGCTCACCCAACTTTCCATCACAACTAAACCCAAGGGGATAGTACACAAAGAGAGTGGGATTCTAGCAATCTTTTCCTTGTCACTTTATAGTACAATTTTTAAATCATTAATAGGCCTACACACAGCAATAGCAAGTTTCCAATAATAACCAAATAAATATTGTATGAAACTTTTACACAATTTTAAAATTAAAACCTAACTCATACATAGTCATATACAAATATTTTCGTTGTGTTGTCGCAATATAATTATGTATATTATCTTATTATTACAACAAAGGCCTACTTAAGTAGACTGCAAATCAAATAATGCCGCCTTTTAAAGTTTGATAATTTTGAAAAACTATACAATTAAAAAAAACTCGTGAAACAAAATTATTTACTATTTTCCCTCATCTTATGTTCTTTGCAATATAATGTTGACTCATGCTTGTTTGTGGTGAATTATCTTGTCATTTTCTATATAAATTAAATTGTTAAAACTTTGATCATCATATTTCAAAATTTAAATCTTTTAGCTCAATACTAATCAATATTTTAATTTATTCACGCAAGGAATGTTACCATGTTAAGTTTTTTTTGGTAAGGACCATAATAGTAATCAATAATTAATGCCTCTAAAATTAGGCTATTTATTTCCAACCAAAATAGCAACTAAACTCGCTCTTCTTTTTGCGTCATGAGTGACAGAATTTTCCTCTGTTTTTCCTTTTATGCTCTTGGTTTTAGAGTCGTGACAAACTATGCCTAGGCTTTTTCAAAAGGTGTAGGTATACTATATAGCTAGAAAATCAGTTAGTTTGGATGTTGTTGATGGTATGTTTTGAAAATCATGTGAGGATTGATATTCAGGAATTGCTTAGTCTTAAATAATCCTTTTTTATGGCTCACTAATTTTCCTATTTATTTAAATAACTTTGATCTTTTTCTAAAGTATTTCAGATAGTGACATACAGAGAATATCAGATAAAATTGATAAGCTAAATACTTCTGAAACAAAATGTGATTTTTCAAATCACTTGGGAACTGAATCAGAAGACAGTAAAGAAGATTGGTCCGATGGAGAAATCTATGATTTTAATTTCAAATCAGGTAAGTTTAGTCTATTTGTTATTGAATATAAATAGTTTGTGTTATGGCATGCTCTGTAAAAACACTACAAATTAAACAATATTTTGAAACTATGATAGTGTAAATATGTATAGCACTATACTATTTCTGCTGCTATGTTTGTGCAAATGCATACACTTCTATCACTTTTGATAGAGACTATCCAACGCCACCTCAAGCATAATTTTAGTCCATACATTGTCTTTATAACCTTGAAATGAAATCATTACAAGACAAAAATCAAGGGATGTTTGTGGTTTTCCTTGATTATTACTAATCTGATTTTTATACAAGTTATATAAAACTATTTTATATAATCTGCCTAAAGTGAACATTGGTCAACATGAAGATGTTAAATTATTCTATTTTCTGTAAAAATCTGAGAAGAAAATTTTAAAATAAAACACATTTATTTTATGACTGTTGTTTGAAACAATGAAAATACATTTCTTTGATTTAATTTTAAAAGATTGACTCACTTTTGCAGATAAGATGATTCTTTTGTGAATGTCACATAAAAGCACAATCACCTTCTAGAATCTAGGTTAAGATATTTCTTAGAATGACCACACTAAACTCTTAACAGATTTATTTTAAAATTATTTAGCCATTGGGCCACCTCATTTTTAAACAAACTCTCAACAGAATAAGTAAAGTATAACTGCACATTTAGATACCCCTATCAAGTAGGTCTATTTAATTACAATACAATTATTGGAAACCATAATATTTCACAAAACACAGCTTTTTTTTTACACAACTTGACGCTGCATTACAAGGGTTTCACATTTTTGCGGTTAAAGTTGGGAAGCAAATGAACCATCTTTAAATGATTTTGTAGTCCTACCAGTAACAAGTCTTACTGGAATGTTAAAGGTAATTAGTTCAATATCATATATGTTTGACAAGTTATGCACTTTTTATGAAAGTGATTATAATTTTAGTTTATTTTTAAAGACAGTATCTAAGGCATGGCACCATATTGAGACCAATGGTCTGTGTGGTCGCCCGTCCCTCAAGGCTGCCCTGGTAGTATTAATACATATATAATAATACTAATAATTAGAGATGTCACGATACCCATTTTTCTTGATTCCGATTTTTAAGTTCAACCTCAATTTTTTTATTCTTGATTTCGACTCTGGAATATTTTCTATTTCATTACTTTTCCAATTTTTCAACCTATATTTTTTCAACTTCATAGCACAGCAAGAATACTAAAAAATGTAAATTATGATTTAAAATGATTAATTTTTAATTTTTACAAGGGAAAAAATCCATTTTACCAAGTTTTAAAGCATATTATACATAATTAATTAAGATGATTCCAATATTAATGATGCAGCTTTACCTACAATTAAAGCCTGACAGAGTCACATATTTATTAATAATTAAAAAAAGGTGTCAACTTATAAACAATTGTCAAAAACACAAGTCTTTTAAATTCACCAATTAAGTTTGTTAACTGAAACAAAATATATAGCAAATCCCGGCAAATTAACTAATATGAGAGATAATTGATTAATACTCATTCTGAATTTGGCTGCTTTGCTTATTTGCTAGTAATTTCATTGAGAGGTAAGAATTGAAGGAGGCCCTATCAATAATTCGTCACCCGAGAATGCAAGTGTTCTATCTCCAAAATGGTTAAATTTGAGATATTTGGTGTTTATGTTTATTTAGAATGCATATGATTCACCTGCGGTGAAACTAAATGTACTTTATAATTACTTAAGGGGATACAAACTCGAGTTGTGATCTAGTATCATTGGTTTTATACACAAGGTCAAACTTCAATGCTCTTTTACACAAAAGTGAAAAATTGGACATAGAACACTTGCATTCTCGGGTGACGAATTGTAATATTAAGACCAATTCTTTCGATACGTCGGTACTGGTAAAAATGGAGGGTTATGAGGTATCGAAGAATCAAGTTTGACATCCCTACTAATAATATAAGTTAGTAAAATGCTATCAATGTTGACTTGCAAAAAAATATGTTTGTATTTTATAAAATGTTATTTCTTTCGTGTTAGTTCTACTGACCCAGTTACAACCTTTGCGAGAACTTAAGGCTTGGAATAAACAACAACATTGCTATTTGCTTGTGCTCAAGTGCTAGTCTGCCTTTTATAGAATATGATGAACCTTATATTGCAACATTGGATTGTCAGTTTGATTTCCTTGTCAAGTCTATTTTTTTACTTCCTCTCTTTACGACTATGAGATCCACACTATTGGTTACAACAATTCAATATGTCAGCCTTACATTTGGCTGAATTGGTGGTGACAAGGAGTCAAGATTCTAACTTTGACATTTGTGTTGACTTTTCATATAGGATTTGTATTTTAGTAAACCCCAAGATGAGATACTAACTACACTCACATTTAAAATAAATTGCTTAGGTCTAATTGGTCGTTTTATTAAAATATAATTCCATTAATATAAAATAAAAGCAAATTATACAGTTAGTGAGCTCATTTTACATTTTATATCTAACACTGTAATTGAACCTCTTTGTACTTTAGTGAATTTTGTCTAGCTTATGTTATTAATTAACCAATAGCTACTGGTACCACTATACTCAATAATTACATAGTTTATTACTTATTTACTTTCTAACTTTTATTAGAGCAAATTACACCACTCCCATCAAGATAAGTCATTGAGTCATGCAATCAAAGAAAACATAGATTCAGAGAGATTTTTTAGAATTATATGTTGTCCTGAATAGTAAAATAGTAAGGTTTCAAAAAACTTCAACTAGGACATTGCGGTATGAAATTATGACAGAGGCTTTATTAAAGACTTTAAATGTTTAAAGATTTCAATTTGCAGACATTGAGATTAAATAAATTGTTTACCATACGGTGTACCCTCTCCGACTTTCCTTGAAGCAAACAATTGTTTTTCAGTGTTTGATTGTCAGTGATAGTACAATTAGGGATTACTATCAACGAGCTGCCTAGGACAGCAAAGTAGTGATAGTGAATTCTATTTGGGGCAGAAAATACTAATAATTGCTAATAAAATTAGCTTTATGTCTAAACATTAATAAAAAAAATATTAAAATGTATAGTGATACTTAGTAGTAGGTACTCTCTGGAACACTGAAGTGACGGAATGTAATCAATGCCATCATCCACGATTATAGCCTTAGGTAGCCAATTTCAAAGCATTTCGAATTAAACTGTCAACTTTCATCCCCATCTGTCATATGACACCTTCTTGCTTCATGTTTCTAAGGAATACATGCTACCAGGCTCCTGAAAACTCAGCTCGCTTTGAAAACTAACATACTGGATAAGTTTGTTCTTTTGACTGAGCTAAGTCTATTACCAGTGGCGAAGAGTGATGATAATTTTTGGGTAAGCCGAGTCATGAGCACTCATAAAGGGACACACTTAATAATGTTGAAAATGGGATTTTTAAGAAATTATAATAAAAATGACAACAACAACAACAACAACCATTTATTTATTTTGTGTGACATGTTCTGTGAAAGATGTAATTTTGGTCTTGCTATTTTCCCCTTAAAATGCACTTTTCATTCTAAACCAGACCTCAGTAGAATTATTAATAAAAAGTCTACTAAACCGAAAGAGTCATTGTTGATGTCTACAAATTCTCCAATTTCTTTCTATGTTACATGTACACTAAATCTTAAAACATTACTCATATATTTTATAATATGAAATTTAAAACAACTCAATAAAATAATAAAATTAAAATCACAGTAATTAAACTAATCTACACTAAAATATTAGGTCATTATTATAAACTTACACTCACATTAAGGATTAGGATTTCTCGTGAAGTATGTTCTCCGTTGTTTTTCCGTATTTTTAGATTTTTCATAGCAGGAGGTGGCACGATTTGTCTTGTCTACTAAGAGTTGTCATTTTCCAGTTGAAAGTGCATTTGTATAAGAACCTAATTTTTTTTTCAAGCAAAAAGCAAAGGTTGTTTAAAAAATAACGTGACATATATATTCATTTAATTAGTTGACTATGTAAAATATATATCTGTAGTTGTCATTTTTACTTTCGCGCTATCTTACAGGTAGAGAAAGTATTGTGATCATCAAAAAAATCAAACTGAGATTTTGATGAATCTCGACATTTAATAACCCCCCCCCGAATCCGAAAAAGTGGTTTTTGAATTTCTGTCTGTATGTCTGTATGTCTGTATGTCTGTACCTCTGACTAGAGCCTAAACTATTTTACCAATCGGGCAAAAACTTTGTATCTAGGGTTTTCATAGGGTTGCACCAAGGGGTTTTTGGAATTGGATATCTAACCCTAAAATTAAGGGTAGTTTACTGAAGGGCAAAAAGATAAAAAGTTGATTTTCTCAAAATCTTCTCTAACGATTTTGATTAAATTTCATTTATGAACATCTATAAATATTTCAAACAAAATGGCTACTCTCAATATTTCGGAAAAAATACTTTAAGGATTCCGGTCTAATGTGTAAATTCTCATTATTTATTATATCTCCGTAGCTCTTTGAGATATGAAATTACTTATCATTGCAAATATGTAGGTATATTTATAATACACATTTTTTATTTGAAACAAATTTTTATAAAACCAATAACTTTCAAGTTATATGCAATTTTATATATATATATATATAT